>JAOPHQ010001007.1:12500-45906 GCA_030340625.1 Merluccius polli
TGTCCTCCTGCCGCTGCTGTTTTGTTAAAACCCTGAGGTGTTTGTTGACACGGTGACCCCTGACCCCATCCCAGCCCTCAACCCCCCCCCCCCCCCCACCGAGTCCAAGTCCTCATCCTCCTTTTCTTTAAATGTCTTAGCAGACTTCCCTTTCCTTAGGCCCCCCCCCACTCGGACCGCCGCCACCACCCGCACCCCTCGTCCCCCACGTACCTACGCATCCCTGCGCACGCTTCCTGTCACAGGAAACAGCTTGGCAAGCCAGGCTAGGGAGGATGTCCTGCAATAGGGAGGAGAGGAGGTGAGGAGAGGAGGTGAGGACAGAGGGGGAGGAGACGGGAGAGAGGAAGTGAGGCGAGGAGAGAGAGGAAAGGAGGAAGACAAGAGGAGACGAGAGGCATGAACATGGGAGGCGATGATTTGAGGAGGTGAAGTAAGGAGAGACGAGGAGGAGAGGGAGAGAGGAAGGGAGGAGGAGAGGGAGAGAGGAGGAGCGGGAGGTGAGACATTTGGTGCCTTGATTCAGATACTTGAGTACACTTCGATTCATGCACTCAACGGGGTGAGTGCATGAATCGAATGTGATCGAACCACATGAAAACAAAATGAAACACCTAATGTACATGAACACATGAACACGCGCACGCACACACACACACACACACACGCACACACACACACACTTGTTCTTCCTGGCTAGGGCAACGGTGGCCTTTAAAACCACATCTGGCTGCTTCAGATGTGTTTTACCCACACAAACCACTGCATCTGGTGTGTGCAGACACACACACACACACACACATGCACACACACACACACACTTCGTAGCCCATTTCTTTTGAGAGTTCGAGGTTGACATTCATTTCCGCTCCCTCTTTGTTCTGCACTTCGGTGGAAGTGTGTCGATGACGGGGCCGGCCGTCTCTGCGGACCTCGCCGTGGATAATTGGCAGAGGTGGAAAACTCCAGGTTCACAAATTACCAAAATCCTGCCCGGCACTTGGCTCCACCCCTGCGGTGAGCGGCGCTGATTTCTTTTCGCTAATGAGCTGCTCCGCCGGGTCGCGCTAATCAGCCAACGCAACAAGTTTTAGCCCGTCTAAAAATACCGGCCGGGGGGATTTTTTTTACGTTTCGAAAACGTACGCGTTCCTCTCTGACGCTGATTGAGAAGAGAAAGTGTGGTGACCTGCGGAGGGACTGGCGTCTCGCGTAGCCATCGGTAAAAAAAAAAAAAAATGCCGAGGTCCAGACTCCGGAGAAACACTTAGCAGGTGTAGCAGACAACAGAGCGGCGTTGATTAGCGCTTCCCATCCTCCTTGATGGGCTGTAGCCAATTAGCCAGCCTCCGCTAGCAGCGCCGGGCGATTCGGTTCGTAATAATCGAACCATGGCACGCCTCCTTCGTTAGTTTGGTTTAGCTTGGGGGAGGTGAGATGTCTTGCTCAAGTTTTTTTTGAGTTTCCTTTTCGAAACACGAGGAACGCATCGACGACAATTGGTTCACTAACCAGACCGAATGGGGAAAACGCAAAATAGTGAAAACTTTCACTCTAAAAATATACCGAACTTTAATTTTCGAAAAGGTCCCTTAAAGTTCAGGCGGACTTTGCGAAGTTAACTTCGACTTTAAATGGTTTACCTGCACAATAAAAAGAGCTGAGGAAGGTTTTTAAGGACTGAATCCGCATACAGAGAGGCTGTTATTGTGCGGCTCCAAGAGGAAAGTTTCTCCAACTTCCTGACCCACGTCCTACGCTCGACCCACCCACGCTAACACTCAACACACATGAATATACACACACACACACACACATACAACACACAACACACAGCACAACACATGTAAACACGCACAAATACACACAAACTTACTTTCTACAGCAAGAGTATTCTGTGGGTCGGTTCACAATCACAGGAAAGACCTATAGACCATTTACTATGACCAATACACACACACACACACACGGACAAAGACCAAAAACGTGGGTTTTGTGTGACGTACAATGGACTTAAAAGTCATGGAGTAGAGGCCTACGTGATTTTTTTTCTCTCGGTCCGCGACCACACCCGGCGTTGCCATGACGACGAAGAGATGACCTCCCCATCATGCGCAACGCTCAGCACCTTCCTTCCTGCTCTCCTCCTCCTCGTTTCGGTGAGTCAGTCAGAGGGTGTGCGTCCCGAACCGACCTGCAGCGGCCTCCTGCCTCGCCGTCTAGCCAGGCAGGATTTCCAATGCATGTCCAATGCATGAAAAAACAAAACAAAATCCTCTTACGCACGTAATATTGTACGATCGTACATCCTGGCACTTAAAAATAGTACCGAGCGTCGTGCAGCGCCTTACCCCGTCTATCTTTGTTGTATACGAGGAATGGGTTAACCTAGAAATTATGAGTGCTTGAAACTTGCTCTACCGACATCCTCACTGTGCTGACACAGCGATATATTGTTGTTTCACTTCTTCTGACAAATGTCAGAAGAAGCGTCTGCTGAATGCCCTAAATGTAAATGTAAATGTAAATTTAAACATTTCCTGGCAAGTAACACAAGGACAATATATTTTTTCGGGTTCAATGTTAGATTCAGGCTGGAGATATGTTTTCCACACTAAGGGGCCCCTGGCTTGAAAGATATTGAGAACCGCCACTCTAACCAATCACCCAACACTAAAAGCAGCCCATAAATTGTCATCCATAAAATGACAGATTATGGATTCTGATTGGCTGAAATTGGAGCGTGACGCCCCATGGACACGACCGAGCCAATCACAAACAGCAACTGTGATAACCTGTGTTTTAAAAGAGATGGTGCGGCGTCTGCCATCAGATTTAAGAGTTGAACCAAAATATATCCGCTCACTTCTTCTAGACGTGTAATAATAATAACAACTTTATAAATACTTTTTTTTTAAGAGATACAGAATTGCCCACCCAGCCCGACGCTGTGGACCACCAGTGGCTCTGGACCCACGTTCGAAACCCCCCCGTGACCCATGAGGGGCCATAAAACGGAGCGGGGGCCGGCTCACCAGCAGCCGCTGTAAACCCAAACGAGGCTAATTCTGTTACACCTTGATAGCATTAGCCATTCCCCACATAGCTACAAACACGGCTTCAATTGAATTCTTGCGTTGCAATCTCGAGACGCGGAGGCAGGAATGTGCGAGCTAAATTGAATTTTCCAGAGGTCTCCACATTAGCCCTGGCAGATAAAGCAGCAGCAGCGCCGCGGTTCAGCGCTGAGTGAACTTCTCCTTCTCATGTGGTCGACCCTAAGGGCTCATGGTCCATGGACTTGGTATCACGGGAGAGGACAATTCATGGCTGCTTTTCTCCCCCCTAATTAGATTAACGGTGTTTTAAATTAGTACTTTGATCACTAATGTGCTACAAAAGTAGAGTATTAAAACACGTGCTGAAATGGTTTTAGATTTGAGTACAGGTTTATGATGGATTCAAAAATATTGATATTAGTCTAAAATGAAAGCGGGAGAACAGAGCGGTTGTGTACTTTAAGGGGAAATGCTTTTATTTTCTAATCTAATCTATTCTATTTTAATCTTTCGGTCCCCGGAGGAGGAGTACGTCGGACCGGTCCAGAGACCAGGTCACCACCTTCCCCCCCGGGGTGGGGGAGGTCTCCTCTCCTGGTGGAAACCACCACCAACTCCTCCTCTTCCTCCTCCTCCACCTCCTCCTCCTCCTCCTCCTCGTCATCATCATCGAAGTCCTGTATCTTCATCTCGGTCATAATGTCCAGCAGAATCGCCACCTCCAGCTTCAGCAGACGGTTCTCCTCCTTCAACCTCTGGATCCGTCTCTTCTTTTCCTTCTCGCTTTCCTTCTCCCAACCCACTCCTCCTCCTCCTCCTCGCACCCTCACCCACCTTCCTTCCCGGAAGCACAGGCTGAGGCCGCGCCCCAGAGAGAGAGCGGGAGGAGCCGCCATGGCGTCCGGACCGAGCGCTGCCTCCCGGTGGCGGGAGGAGCGGGGGGAGGCGTCCGCGCGGGCGAGGGCGGGCCTGGGGTCAAAGGGCGAGGGGAATATGGAGAAGATGGACGCCCCGTCCGCTCTGGCTGGGCGGCGCCAGGGGAGGAAGCTGGTCCATTGTGAGGTCATGGCGTTGCCTGGCCGCTGGGAGACATTCATTAAAACACTTTTAGAAAAAGAAAACGTCACGCTAAAGCCAGAGTCTAGACCTTCTCAGGCTAAAATGGCCGCCGCCCCGCGAACGCCGAGTCATTGTCGAACACCACTTGTTGCTGTTATTCAGTTTCGATTTGTTTCTTTTTGAGAACCAAACTGAATAACAGCCCAGCCACATTTATGTCCCATAACAGGGATTTAATCAGGTTTTTTTAAGAGTTATTTTTTAGATGTGCTTTTGTTTGAATGCGCCTCTCTCTGTGCCCGGTTAGCGATGTTCATCTCTGAACGACGACAGCCTTTCTCTGGAGGCAAAAACGACAAAAAAAAACAACAACATGTCAACAAAATCCGAAACCGTCCCACACACACTTCACCCAACAGGCAGGCCGTCGTTTTGGGGGCCGACACGACGGGGGAAAACACAGAAAACGACCTCCATTTTATTAGCCTACCTTCTCCGTCTTCCTCTAACCGGCCCTCTCCAGGGGGGGGGGGGGGGGGTGACCCCGTAGCGCTACCCTTACTGTCGCCACGGCAACGGGCGTTCCGACACGTGACCTCCCGACCGACAACACGTCACCCGCGGTGGAACTTGAAACCGTTTATTCAAATAAAAATAAAAATAAAAAATATATTTAAAAAAAACTAAAAAAATTTAAAGAAATAAATAAATTATAAATTATAAATCATAAATAAATAAATAATAAATAAATCAACCATACATAAATAAAAAAGGGGCGTGGCCGGACGTCTCGCGCTGTGTGGGCGGATCAAAGTACAGCTGTTTTTTAGACGCTCGCGGCGCCTGGAGAAGGATGACGTCCTCCTTCCATCAATTGGGCCGCCGATTGTGAATGGATGAATGGATGAATTAATGAATGAGTGAATGAATGGATGGATGAGTGTGTGGGCAACCTGATGGTTAGATCCACGGCTGCAGGTTAAAATCCCCGGGGGCGGTTCCGGTGAGCAGCAGGGGCCGAGGACCTCCAGGCGCGACGCGTGGTCCAATGGCGCCACCGTGTGGACAACAGGAGCGGCGGCGACGGCGACGTGCGTCTCTTTGCACATGTATTTTATATATTTTATGTCTTTTTAATGTATTTTCAAGAACGTTTATTCAACGGACAAACTTGACCTCTTTGTTTGCAGCATTTTGTTTCGTCTTTATTTGTAGGCATGATGTGAACAGGAAAGCTGACCGTTCAGTTTAGACATTAGATGGCATTCACCCCTTTAATGGTTAGGTTTACATGAGTCGTAAGGTAAGAGATTATGGTTATAATCTCTTACCTTACAACTAATGGAGATAATGGTTTAACGTCAGGGGAAGTACAGGAATACACCTGAGGGGTCAGAGGTCAGGGGTGGGGTCAGAGGTCAGGGGTGGGTTCAGGGGTCAGGAGAAGACGAGGTCCACCAGGTCCACTCCGGCGTAGACGCGAAGGAGCGAGCAGACGATCCCCAGCGAGGAGAAGCCGATCAGAGCCCACAGCACCTTGGCCCCCAAATACAGAGGAGCCAGCCTGGAGAGACAGACAGGGAGAGGCTGTGAGACAGGTAGACAGGTCAGTAGAGACAAACATGCAATCCAGACCTACCGTTGCTGAGGCGACTGGCGGTAACCATGGAAGTAGCAGTAGCGGGAGTACAGGTAAAGCAGACCGCACAGCGACGACACACCTGTAACCAGGAGACACAAGGTCACCATGACAACCGTATCATATTTTTTACATCTTATTCATATTCAGATTGATTTTCTAACTAATTCTATATTGTACATGTTGTTTCTGTAATCCACCCTTGTACTGGGATCAGAGTAATCCAGATTAGTGGATCAAAATGATCCCAATCGATTTTGAACTACACATTTTAAAGATTCGATTCAGATTATATCTTAGATTTGATTACCTGATCTGATTTCAAAGTGAACTACTACTTCCCATTTTTAGGATGTAACGTTGGGAGTGTCTAACCCAGATGTACGACAGATAGATCAGCCCTCCGGTGGACTGTACCAACTGTACATACAGGCCAGGCTTGCAGTACACAATTATTACTGCAGGAAGTGCCGCGGCCGGTGGGAAACAGTGTGTTTATTTAGCAAACACAAATTAACACAAAACGTCGATGGAAGACATAATGGTACGCACAAAGCGACACTAGTTTTGAAATAATAACAATCCATAACACTATATTTACTGAACAATATGGTACCTTGGTGGAAGAAGAGGCCGGCGGTCCACAGCACTGTGAGGAAGATGGGGAAATACTCGGTGCAGTTGACGCTAAACTCACAGAGATCAGGAGCAGAGTGAGGAGGAGGAGGAGGAGGAGGAGGAGGAGGAGAGGCTTGAGAGGAGACAACCCAATGTCTCCGACATGCAACGGACTAGTATTATCACATACTATTGATGGAATAGCAGAAGAATTAGGATTATTATAATATATTCACGCTTAAAAGTCATAATTGCCTAATCTAAGATTAGTAAGACTGTACACCGTTGATCTCAGAGGAGAAATCCTGTGGTCTTAGGCTTTAATATATATATATATATATATATAAAACAGTGGTGGTTAAACTGACTGTGCTCTGTAAACTCGGTCAAACTCCGGCGGCCCAGAGGTAGCTGGAGGAGAGACAGAGTGCTTCCTCCGGGCGTAGACCACCTGCAGAGAGAAGTAGGCTACACACACACACAAATATACATTAATTACACACACACACACACACACAAATATACATTAATTACACACACACACAAATATACATTAATTACACACACACACAAATATACATTAATTACACACACACACACACACACAAATATACATTAATTACACACACACACAAATATACATTAATTACACACACACACAAATATACATTAATTACACACACACACACACACACACAAATATACATTAATTACACACACACACACACACAAATATACATTAATCACACACACACACACACACACAGCTTTTGGACGTTTCAAACTTTCACCACCTCTCTAAACTATCCTCTAGCCCGGTGGTTCTCGGTCTTTCCCAAGCCAGGGACCCCTTAGTATGGACACACATGCTGCCATTGTTATAGTGTGCAACCTGAATCCAACCGGTTGTATTACCGGTATTTGTCCGGACGTGTATTCATAACATGCATTGGGAATCTCATGCTCTCCCTATGGCTCAATGAACTTTCAAGTTATGTCCCCCCCTTGGAAAAAAAACGACGCCGTGAGTAATTATATATAAATATACGACCCCCTTGGCCATATTATGCCACAACAGACCCCACTTTGAGAAGCACTGCTCTGTCCTACTATCCTGTTATTGTAATTTTAACATTTAGACATTTGCATTTCCATCTATATCTACTGCAGCAGGGGACAAAGTGGACTATCACCAATACACATAAACATTAAAAAAACTTAAAAAAAATAAAAAAAACCTATGCATCTCATTTACTGTAGGTGTATATTTGCCCTCACGCCAGGTGAGTCTGCACGAGGTCGCGAGGCGCCGGTCTCACCTTGCTCCACCACAGCCACCACGGACACGGCGGCCAGGCCCGCCAGCTGATCTTCCGGCATGCTTCCGCTGGAGGTTCGGCTCTTCTGCCCTTATCCCACATCTCATAGCCGTCTACACGCCTCACCCGCCCCCAGCCGTCACCTGACCCACGCGCTCACACACACACACTCCAGGTGATGGGGGGGCGGAGCTTACACCTGACAGGCATTGATAAAGCGCCGGGTTGGTTTACAGACGGCAGTGCCAAATCATTTGCCTGAGGTAAACAAGGCAGACCTCTGTGCCGCTTCACAGGTAAACCCAAAAAAAAAAAGGGCCGCTTTGGAAACGTTGCCAGGAAGAGCGCACTTTGTATTATCCGCCTACAGTTCCTCTCCACCCAGACTGTCCGCCCCACATGATATTTGAGAAGCCATCCCATGCATGGCAATATACTGCCATTTTCAGGGCTCATGTTTTGTTTTTTTGCTCACAGAATCCTAATGAAATATGGGATCTGAAGTATCCTACTTAGAGGTGCCATTAAAATTAACACCAAATGGTGGCAAAGCAAAAAACTAATTAAAATAAAGTGTGGTGAACATAAATCTAATTTGAGCACACAGCTGGTTGTTCCGTATCATTTTGCAGAGGACGTAGAGTAAGCCTGTAAGCTGAAAGACGACATCCAACGGGATGTGCAGTCTGGAGGAAGCCGCTGAATAATTTAGCCAGCTGTCGTAGGAAAGGCCAGCGCTGGGCATCATCCACACTGCTGAAGTTCACACAGAGAAGATTCTCCAAGACAGTCAAGGCAACAGCTCCCCGCTCATTAGGCTTACAAGGAGTCCACACACACACACACACACACACACACACACACACACACACACACACACACACACACACACACACACACACACACACACACACACACACACACACACACACACACACACACACACACACACACACACAAAGACGGAGACCAAAAATCAATTTCTATAAACTATATTTACATAATACTCTTGTCTTACAGAGAACCATATAAAAAGTATAAAATACTTACAAAACTCGGCCACAATATATAAAAATAACCTCTATCTTCTGCAGAACATTAGGAAAGGCAACATACAAAAAAATAGATTTAGACATTTATACAGATCCAGAAACAGATTCACTAGAGTCCGGCTGAGGGCCCTTGGGCCCTCCGGGGCAGCTATCGATTTGGAAGAATAAACACAACCAGCCCCAACTGTTAATTAATAACTCATTAAAATATAGGCCTACTACATAATAGTAAAATGAAAAAACAAATAAAATGCATATGTTTCTTATTGTATGAAACTCAATCACAGACAGTACAGTAACCGTTTCTTCTTTTTTACTCAGTGGGTCTTCTCTATCTTTGTCCCTGTGGGGCAGCGGTAGGGCAGCCCATCAACCAGGAAGCACTGGTCAGAGGCCAGTTTAGACAGTGAAAGGTAACTCTTTACTCACATCTTTAAAACTAAGATATAGTCCATAGGTAGACAGACAGGTGTCGCACCCTGCCGTCTCATTTCTAATCCAGCCATCAATTTCCCGGGATCACAGTCGGATTATATCTACAGATCAATTGAGCCGTGTATTCATAATCCAACTGTCACCTTAAAACATTTTTTACGTGGATTGAGAGGCTAACTGTATAGCGAGTGGTTGGTGTAAAATGCCTTCCAGGGGAAGATGCATCGGTCCACTTCCCAGTCACATGACGACCCCCATGTTGAATGTATGAGTGAGATTGGTTGAGCAACATGGGAATGGTGAAATCATAATTCATGTTTTCAAGCGACTTAGTGTCAGCACTTTTCTGACCGAGAGGATTGGCAGTGGAATGACATCAATACGCATCACCTCGGGGGGGGGGGGGGGGGGGGGGGGGGGCTGTGATTGGACGAGGAGGAGGCAGTGTGTCCCGGACTGCAGGACAATGTCTCCCATTGTCTTGTTTTCCTGTCAGGGACAGCCAGCAGGGCGTCAGCCCAGACCATAATGGATGGATTTACATCTGAGGCCAAACAATGCTATCTGCATGTGCGTATTGTTTTTATAAAGGTTGTATATTTTTGAATATTTTGAATGTTAGCTGAATAACAGTTTGTTGGTTGCTAGGAAGCCAGTGGGTAGTGTACATGCTAAACTTATCTCCAAGCTTGTCTGTGTATAATGTGCTCTGTAGCCGTGACCCAAGTAGCTCTTCACAGAATAAAACACACCTACACAGACGAGAACTCAAGCAGTAAACCAGACGTGGCGAGCGCCCTTTTCCGATTGCCGGTGTCCCTCTTTTGAATGGTCAGTGGCGTTTGAGTGTCTCAAATGTGTATTCATTTGAACCAATTAATTAAACATCGACTGCAGTGTCTATTTTTGGGAGATTGAAACTGATTGGTAGCGAGTCACTGCAACTACAAGGCACTTCCCACACCCCACTCTCCATTATTTGTAATTTAATTGGATGGTCGTTGGCATGGTAATATACTAAGTAGTGTGGCTGCAAGGCAAACATTCAGATTTGGGAACTTTGCAAGTTAGCAAAAATATGCGTTAGCGTGCTAGCATTAGCCCATTAGCACGCTAGCCTATTAAAATGTCCTAACTTATTACATTGGACCCAGCATAGTTATGCTATGACTACGCTATAACATGCCAACTAGCATGTTAGTGTGCTAACAGAGATGGCAGCCAAACATTTGCAAAAAATGCACCATCTAATTATTATTATTACTATTATTATTATTAGTATTATTATTATTATGCCACAGGAGAAACCACTCAACATAATGGTTTTTGGGTAGAATGGATAGAATTGGACTTTCTCAAGATGACGTTTTACCCATTAACAATCAAATGGGACCATCTCAAGATGGCTGCACACTTCACCTGTTAATAGACTACGACCTTCTCAAGATGGCTGCTCACTTCACCTGTTAATAGACTATGACCTTCTCAAGATGGCTGGCCATTTAACACGTTACTTCCCGAAGACTTTAGGTATTTACACTGGGTAAGAACCTTCTCAAGTTGCTGCTAAAGCAGTTTTAACTTGGCAGACAGGGACACAACCTCTAGCAGCAGCATATGTCTGGCCATCACAAGTCTAGCGTCTGTTTACCCACTACCCCACCTCATCTGTACAGTGTTGAGATTCAGCTTCTTCTGGCCAAACTGAAAGCCATTCACAATTCATGGAGGAGGAGGAGGAGGAGGAGGAGGAGGAGGAGGAGGAGGAGGAGGAGGAGGAGGAGGAGGAGGAGGAGGCGGGAAGAGAATCCTCCTCATCCTTGGGGGAGGTGGTCTCCTCCCACAGTTCTACCTCCCCACCCCTCAAGTCCGTCTGTCTGCTCTCTCGAGGCCCAGCAAGGCGGTTCAGGAGTGGGGATGGGATCAGTGGTGGCCGGCCAGGAGCTCGTCCAGATCATCCATCCACTCCTGGGTGCTCTGGCCCTTCAGCAGGGAGTCCACCAGGTCGCTCTCCCCCGGGAAGTTGGGCAGACTGCCGCTCCCCGACGCTGCGCCGTAGCCAAACGAGAGCTGTTGTTGCTGTTGTTGTTGCTGCTGTTGCTGCTGCTGCTGCTGCTGATTCACAGTCCGATTGACCTGGTAACCTTGGTTACACTGCAGTGCCTGGCGTCCGTTGCCCTGTGGCTGTCCAAAGCCCCCCAGGTCGGGGAGCATGGGCTGGCTCTGTACGGCCTGCTGCTGAGTCTGCTGGCTGGCCATGTTGGCCTGCATCATTTGCTGCCCCAGGGGACGGCCGCTGGGGTTGGCACCGAAGGGCGCCGCGCCCGACGGCATCTTGGGCATGCGGGGCTGCTGCATCTGGAAGGGGATGGAGGGATTGGAGAAGGCCGGGGGCATGCCCCCGTTACTGGAGGGAGGCTGGCTGCCCAGGGCCTGCTGCAAGCCGTGCTGCTGCTGCTGCTGCTGCTGCTGCCAGGCCTGGCTCTGCATGGAGCTGGGCATGGAGGCTCCCATACTGGCCGCCATGGAGGCTCCCATACTGGCTCCCATGGAGGCTCCCATACTGGCTGCCATGGCTCCAGGCAGCCGTGGGGCCAGCTGCTGCTGCTTCAGCAGGGCAGCGTTGGGCTGGTTCTTCAGATGCTGCTGCTGCTGCTGCTGCTGGGCCAGCAGGTTCTGCCTGTAGGTGGCGCTCATGGGGCCCAGGGGCTGTCTCTGTATGCTGCCCTGCTGGGAGGGGTGGGCCGGGTGCGAGGGGTGCATGTTCATACTGTTGTACAGCACCTGCTGGACGTCCAGAGCGCCGCCCCCTCCACACGACGGGAGGCTGAGGTCGGCCTGGCTGGCGGCCGGGGGCGGCGCTACGCTGCCGCCGGGCCCGCCTCCCTGGCCCCCCAGGCTCATTCCCATCATGCCTTGGTTCTGGGGGAACATACGTTGGGCCCCGGGGGCGGGGCCTCCCATGGAGCCAACGCTGCCCATTGGCTGAGAGGAAGCTGTGAAAGGAAAGGAAACCATGACATGGTTTACACGCCACCTCACAGAACCACCAGACATCCTGGTTAATATTGTAATGCATTGTGGGCTAATTCACCAAAATGCACTGTGGATATAATTAGAATAATGAATATTTTCATAATGAATATCAATGAAGAATACATGTATTTGAGGGAACTTCTTTTAACCAATATTCCAAGAGCATAACCTGAAAATGTGAAAATGGGATAACTATATGGGATTAAAGCACATAAAGAAGACAATATGCCTCATTGATTTCAGAGAGAACAGAGACTTTACGATCCAGCTTGTCTGTGGCTTGTGGCTTGTTTGACAGTCAAATGGACTCAAATCATTCATCGCAGAATAAAGCTAGCGATGAGACTGCTAGACCTGTGCATGCATGAGTGCCGTCACACACAACTCGAAATACCCGTTCCCGTTTCCACTCGAGTACAGGCGCTGATGGATGGCCTTTTCACTGTTAGTGAATGTATAGATTCTGCTACAACTCTAGTGGTTGAGGTGACTGGTAGAGTAATTACGCTGAATAGATCCGAGTACATCCAGCTACCGCACTTACAAACCCCCTCCGCAGGGCTCAAGGCCAACGCTGCATTCCTGACAACTTGGAAGTTGAGATTTTCGACCTCGTACTAGAGAAAGTACACTGGAATGTCACTCAAATCGCAAAATCCTACTTGTACAATCGGGGCAAATCCATCTATCCCGACTTCATGCGAAATCAGTTGTCTGACGTAACAAAACAAGTTGGTAAACCAACTAAAAAGGCAACATAAAGTAAACATTTGCCTATATTCAATTAAAATACATACTATTACTTGCATCTTCAGAAGTCTATAACCATGGAATTGGCGGCTATATGTAATAATCCAATTGCGCAGAACAACAGGGTGTGAAAAACGTTTTGTCAATACACTTTTGGTAAACATTTGGTTAAGACACCTAAATGGTGTATTGAGAGGCGGTTGTGAAAATAGTTGGGGACGGTGGTGAAGAAAGTTAGTCTCGAGGCCTGGCCCTCAGAGAGTACGTCAAAATACATTGGCATGGCTTTGTTCTAATCAATGTGTAATCTTCTTTGTTTAATTCTACTTCTCAAATGTATCTCTGCAATTCCAGTTTTTGTTTCTTGCCATGTAGTTTCCCTAATTAAACACATTTTAATTATGGTTTTGCCCGAAACGCGATACATAAACAAAGTTTGATAGATCGATCGAGTGTATTTGCCCTTTGCTAAACAGACTTTTAGTGGCTTCCCGGGGTGTCGTCCATAAGACACCTCAACCCCACCGGGTCACTCTGGCTCCACGATTACAGTTAGCATGGGAGTGGGCGGCGTTACCTGTGAACTGGTTGACCTGCTGCTGGAAGGGGTTCTGCCCGGTCGTCTGGCCCGCCTGGTCCTGGTACTGGGGTGGGGGGCGGGTCAGGTGTCTCTGGAGCTGCTGGTCCTGCTGCTGCCGCTGTTTCTCCTGAGACAGACGGGCAAGGCAGACAGACGGGGGGGAAGACGGTGGGCAGAGTGACAGAGAGGCAGACAATAAAAAGCCGAGTCAACAATTTGTCATAATTTAACAGTTTGCATAATCACGTTATCTCCCAAAAAGTATTCCTTCTTGTTCTTTACAAAAACAGGGATGCCAGTGGAGAACTCAATGCAATAACAGTTGTGTCCTAGCTCCCCCTAGTGTACCACATGGGAACTGCTAGACAATAACCATATTACAACAGAAGAATGGGCTAATGGTTGAAAATAATCCTTCTGTGTCAAATATCCGCCATGGGTCTCTACATGACAGGCGGCGTGGGTCTCTACGTGACCGGCGGCGTGGGTCTCTACGTGACCGGCGGCGTGGGTCTCTACGTGACCGGCGGCGTGGGTCTCTACGTGACCGGCGGCGTGGGTCTCTACGTGACCGGCGGCGTGGGTCTCTACGTGACCGGCGGCGTGGGTCTCTACGTGACCGGCGGCGTGGGTCTCTACGTGACCGGCGGCGTGGGTCTCTACGTGACCGGCGGCGTGGGTCTCTACGTGACCGGCGGCGTGGGTCTCTACGTGACCGGCGTGTGTCTCTACGTGACCGGCGTGGGTCTCTACATGACCGGCGCGGTACACAGAGGACGCCACTAACGTAGCTTACTTCCCCCAAAAATGTATCTTTATGTCAGGGCAACAGATTGCCCGCTTCGTCTTTCCTGATACGTTTTCTGGTTCATACATGATGTTTACATATCTGTTCACTTGTATGACATCTTCACCGGAGATGGAAGGAGTTCAGGAGTTTAACTGTCTGTACTCTACCTGTTCAGCCAGGAGCTGGCGCTGGCCCAGCATGTACTGCTTCTGTTGCTCCATCATCTGCATCTGCTGCTGCTGCTGCTGCTGCTGCTGTTGGTGATGCTGCTGCTGCTGCTGCTGCTGCTGCTGCTGCTGCTGCTGTTGTTGCTGATGCTGCTGCTGCTGTTGTTGTTGTTGTTTGAGAGCTGCAGCCACAGCGGCCTGGTTGCTCAGGTAGGATGCGTTTCCATGGTTACCCGTCATGGGGTTGCCGCCCGGTGGCGTTGCCATGGTGCTGCCTCCCTGCAGGGTCGCCATGGCGGTGGTGGGGCCGGGGCCATGCGGAGCGGAAGGGTATGTGTTCTGGTCCTGCTGTGGGTTGAAACACACAGAGGTTGTAGTTTACACAGACGGCCACCCGGGGGCAGCGAGGAGAACGGCAGCCGTTGTTGGACGAATAAAGGAAACTTTAATGGATCATAAACCTGGCAGCTAGCGGGGGCTCTAACAAGTATTTCCACATAAATGAGCAATTCATATCTTGTGGCGATATGAGGATGGAAGAAGTGGAATACAAGAACAAAAGCAGTCACAGCCGTGCCAATAGATTTGTACCATGAATAAAGTCAAAAGAAAAACATTAAATGCTCAATAAATATTCGTCTGAACTCAACCGCGTCCATTCTGCTCCCACGTTAATCACAGCACTCCCACACCGCAGGCGGAGCTGCAGCGCATTGCGGTGCGGAGCGTGTTTCCTTCGGCATGGGGTCCATTTATTCAGCCTCCAGCTGGCTTTTTGATGCGGTTTTTGTTCAGCTGATCAATTTAAATGGCCTGGATGAGGGAGTATTTTATGTACTTTTAGAAAAACTACTTACTAAAAAGCCTGATGCAAGGTGTGTCGGGTGATGGGATGGGGAGTGTCTCGCGAGAGGAGGAGGAGGAAAACAAGCAGCAGCTATATTTAAATAGAAAGAGGGGACAGGAGGGCGTCCCAGATATACTTTGCCGTGAGAGAGAGAGATGCACACACGCACACACACACACACACACACACACACACACACACACACACACACACACACAGGCAAAGAAAGAGAGAAATAGAAAAAAAGAGACAAAACAAGAGAGAGAGAGAGATACTAAAAGCGAGAGATTGCCAGGCAAAGAAAGAGGGGAAGAAGTTGCGTGAATGAAAGGCTGCTTTGTCACTCCTCCCCCTCCTCTTCCCAGCCACACACACACACACACACAAGCTACTAAGCAACCAGCTGCCTGACCTACACAGACAACACGCTTCCCTGAGAGAGAGCCTGTGCCAAACACACAGGGGGGAGGGAGGGGGGGGAGAGAGGGGGAGGAGGGGGGAGGCCAGCAGAACAGAAGCCCTCCCCTCTCTGGCCAGGGCTGTAGACAGCTAGTGATCCATGCTGGTAAACATCACACACACACACACACACACACACACACACACACACACACACACACACACACACACACACACACACACACACCTTATCATCACATCTCGTTGTACAAATTTCACCGGATTTAAATGTGTGTAATTATGAATATATAAGGTCAATACTGGACTGTAAACTTTGCAGGCGATGGTGTACTGCACTAAATAGATGGGGAGTAAACACCATGATGCTAATGCTAGCTTTAGACCCGTTAGTCTTGGTACCTGACAGTGCACTTACTGCCATTAGTATTGGTTGGCACCGCCGCAGTGTATTCGTTTTGTTGAGTTTCCACCAAATGTTTGTTTTATCCTTTGGCCGAAACCAACCCACCTGAGAGGAGACCTAAAAGGCGAAATAAAAACCCCATTCAGACGCGTATCCGTC
Source organism: Merluccius polli (assembly GCA_030340625.1). NCBI lineage: Eukaryota > Metazoa > Chordata > Actinopteri > Gadiformes > Merlucciidae > Merluccius > Merluccius polli. The sequence goes on from JAOPHQ010001007.1 coordinate 28,834, forward strand.
CCGAATCTGTGTCGGCCCGCGCGAGAGGGTGCGTACGTGCATTCCTGTGCGCATGTTATGCGTGCGCAGCGCACATCTGTGTGTACACAGAACGGCCCCGAAAAACGCGCTGCAGGCTCCGTTCTGCCGAACAGAGCTACCAGTCATTGTTGTTTTCCCTCGGAGGAATATGTAGCTTACGCCTGTGCACACATCAAGTGATCCACGCCAAGTAAAAAGAGCGGGGAGGGGGGGGAGAGGGGAGAGAAGAGAGAGGAGACAGAGACCTGAGGCTGTTCTGAAACCATCTCAAGTCACAGGAAAACAGAGCGAGCAGACAAAGCAGCCTCATATTTCAAAGGGCTCGGCCAGAGAGAGCGGAGGAAGAGTGGAATAGACCTTCAGTATATCAGTAGCAGATTTATGTGTGTGCATTATGGTTTGCTCTGCTGTGCAACTGGCTGATCCCCGAGGATACACAAAGCAGCAGCATCACACCCAAGTATGCAGTCTATTTTATGTAGTCTAAAACAACAACAACTACATACAGATAAAATGAGGTTATGTACCTGTATATTCAGGTGCGTTAAAGGGTCCCTATTTTTTTTAGGGCTGCACCAATCCGATACTGGGCATCGCTGGCCCAAAACGTGGTATCAGGTATCGGTTTTTGTTATATACTTTTCTTATATAGTGAAATCACAGCTGCCATTAAGCCAAAAGAGAGATGATACAGTTCATTGTCACTTCAACACTAGTCTGGCGTACCGGATATATGTTGTTGGTATAAGCCCGCCCAAGCCTGCCATTGGGCGGGAAATAGTCGCCCAATGAGAGGCTCTGTGCGTGTTACCGTTTTCAAAGTCCCCCCTCGCTACGTGAAACAACACATCCTCCTCCGAGCTAGCGACCTACATGCTGAAAATGGCCAGTTTTGACGAAGGTCGCCAGGGCTCGCCTCCCCACGTGCAAATGTTACATGAAATACAAACAAGACGGAGCGCTTTAACCCCCCTATACTACTATGTCAACATTGACTTTTGCATGTGTGGTACACATACAAACATCATTTCACACCAGTCATAAGCGGTGTTGGGTGTGTATTATCCATATTACAGACTATGTTATTATCCGTTGTAGCTCCTTTCCTTTGTGCGAGCGTGAGAGTGTGTTGGTCTGACTCATTTCAATAAACAGTAATCCCACTGACTCCTTCTCCTTCGCCTTTGTTAAAGTGATGTTTCATTTTCTCCACCACGTTCATTTGTCTTCCTTTACGTCTGAACTTATTGGCAAGGTCAGAAAACCACGTGGCTTCACTCTTCAATAGTCCAAACTAAACGCAATGCTCTGGGTTTACATGCCGTCGCGTCTTTTCTTCAACCTCTTCATCACTGGGCCCATTGCTTTCTTGCTGAAAATAACATACCCAAACTGAACTGACTATATATCCACAACTACAAGCTTTTAAGTTCATCTTGGTACCAACAGAAGATAACACATGTGAGGTTGTTGTTAAAGTGGAATAATCAATGTGGATGCTATTGGACCAAAATGAATAAAGCTAGAACACAGCAAGGTTTTCCTGAAATAAATGTCATGTTTTAGTGTGAATAACACTTAGTGCATTATCAGTTGGTAGCCCTATAGCATTATAGGGCCCATAGCACAACATCTGATGAGGGCCTGGGTCAGGAGTTGATGCCAATAAACATGCCAAAAATAGAGGCATGTTTAAATCCAATGCAAACCAATGCAAAAATGACAATACAAACATGATGAGACACAGACAGGTGAATACCTTGAGAATCCATTGTTCAATTTTAGCATTTGACCCCACTACCCCAACCATCGTAATTGCACCATACGGCCACCAGATGGCGATAAAGAATATGTGCTCTGATCGAAGGCAGCTGACCTATTTCCTGTGAAACCCTCTCTTACCTACTGTACATGATTGGAAACATTATTGGGAACTTTCAAAATGTTGCCCATACACTGGATTATCTATTTATGGTGGTTTTAAGTGATCAAACACAACAATGACAAAAACAACAAAGGTAAGACATCATTTGTGATTGTCAGTAGAAAAAGTTCTATCTATTCTAAGTTCTTATCGTTCTAGGGGTGTATGACATGACTGCTTTCTCACATGTTTAAATGCCTTACGAAGTCTTTGATTTCGGGAGGGGGCGTGTCTGCCCGTATATGGGTGGTCTCGGGATGAAGAGGTTAAGCACATTTCCGTCTTCTCAACAAATTAACAATAACTTGCAAATAACAGCGTATATCACGCGAACAATACCACCTCACCCGCCCCCTCTCCCTTTCCAACGACGTAGGAGAAGCTACGGTGGCCTGTACTGGCCTATAAGTTGCCAGTAGGTGCTAGGGGTGCAATAAATAACAGAAAACTGTCATTGAATACCAGAAAACTGTCATTGAATACACGGTCCAAAAGCACTTGCATCACTTGTAGGGTGAAGGGCGTGCCCCTCTATGATGGTATATTAGGACATGTCCTACACACATCCACCAGGTGTGTATCGGGCCATCGTTTTAAATAATTCATAACAAAGAGAATTTACCTCGACTTAAAAATGTGATTAAAAAAAAAAGTTCACTAAAAGATTGTAGGCTGAACTGACATTGGCAGAACCCCAACACACTGATATTGTTATGACTCATGATATCGTTATGACTAGCATGTGTCTGACCTCCAGGACTGCTGCTCCCTTAGAGTCTACTATCCTAGTCCACAGTGAGCAGTTCACCAAACATAACATATGAACGGATATTACTCCTGTTGAGGCGCGTGGGGGGAGGGGTCTTACCTGTGCGTGGGGCAGGTGAGGCCGGAAGGGCATGCCTGCCTTGTGCTTGGTCTGCTGCTGTCTGAGGAAGGACAACAGCACTGCCTTGTTCTGGGTGTTGGGGGGGCCCCGCGTACCGGCCGGCCCGGGGCCCGACGCCTCGAAGTGGGACAGGGGCTTGGTGTTGTTGTAGCTCAGCATGGCCGCCGTGGCCTGGGCCCCCGCCGTGGGAGGGTGGCTGAGAGGGGCCCCCGACGACGGGTGGTTCAGCATGTTGGGGTGGCCCCCGGCCCCCTGCATGAAGCCCCCGGCCCCCGCCTTGGGCGAGCCCTTGTTTGGCTGCCCGGGCATCAGCAGCTGCTTGGGGGCGTTGGGGTTGAAGTCGTTGGGGTACAGGGAGGGGCTGCTAGGCTTGTCCATACCAAACGCGCCCCCTAGTGGGCTCTGGGAAGGGTTGGCAGACTGGGGCCACGAGGGAGGGTGGGGGTGGAACTTGGCCTGTTGCTGCTGCTGTTGTTGTTGTTGCTGCTGTTGTTGCTGTTGTTTCTGCTGTTGCTGCTGCTGCTGCTGCTGCTGCTGTTGTTTCTGCTGGAGCTGGTTGTGGAGCTGTTGCGCTCTCTGCTGCTGGGCAGCCAGCTGCTGGAGCTGCTGGGCCGGGGAGAGGTCTTTGGAGACCTGGGCCCCGGGTGGGAGGAGTTGTCTGCTGGGGGGAGCCTGCTGGGGGAGGGCGGGGGAGGAGGCCGAGGAGGTGGCCACGGGAGAGCTGGTAGGGAGCGGGGGAGGCCCCGAGGAGGTGGGCCTGACGTGGGGGGAGCCCGTGCAGGAGTCATGCTCGAAGGCGGCTGACGCCGGGGAGAACTCGGCCTTGACACTGGCAAGGTCGGGATGCATGAGGACCTGGTTCTGCTGGCCGGGGGTCACCTGACCTCCCCCACCTCCGCCAGAGGAACCCACTGGACCTCCACCACCGCTGCCCACAGGACCGGGCCGGGCCGGGGGCAGGTCGGGCGTATCCTTGCGGTCCTCGAAGCCGTCGTTGAGGATGTCCTGGATGTCCTCGTACGGCACGGAGCGGTTCAGCTCGTCCATCAGCTCCGTCCACTCCTGCTCGTTGAGGTTGAGGTCGGGGAAGAGGCTGTTGGTGGCGCCGCCTCCCGGCGGCAGCATGCAGGGCAGAATGTCATCCGGCTCCTGCTTCATCTCCTTCAGGCGGAACTCGTGGTGGTGATGATGGTGGTGGTGGTGGTGCTCGGGCGCCCGGGCGCCAGCGCCAGGGTCGCCGCCGGTGACACGGTTGCCGTTAGAGACCAGCGAGTCAGCTATCCTGAGCTTGGAGTCGAGTGGGGAGCGGGGCGGCAGGCTGCCGTTGGCCGTGCCATTGTCCAGGCAGGCCTTCTTGGAGGGGAAGCCATCGCCAAAGCCGTTGGCCTGCTCTCTGCCCAGTGGCGAGCTGGCATTCTCCAGCTTCCTCTTCACCGTTTCCTGCAGCTGGAGAACATAGGAACACCAAGTTACCACTAAAACACTTTTTTTTTTTAGGATTTATGTAGCATCAATTGATTAAAAGATTGCTAGCTGCGATGCTAATGCTAGATATGATGCAAACAAATATGATTTTTTTCTTACAGTCCATGGTTTAAAACACATTTCAACTGCAAGAGACATTGTTACTTTTTAGTGCGAGCAGATCAGCCCTTTCTGCAGACAATGTGAACAAAAACTTTTTTGTATGTTTTTATTTAAAGCCTCCAACAACCTGTCCAAAAATATAAAAAAATCATACATGATGTGAAATGAAGTGCCTTATTGGGCATATACCAACATTTGAGTACGAATAAATGTTCATAAATATTAGAAATATTTGTCAAAAGAAATGTTGTCCTGCTGATCAGCGCTATGATGAGAACTGCGTGGGAGTGTCGTGGCACGCTTGATTGACATCTTCTAGCCACGCCTCCTAATAATCTTACCACGAACCCAAAGTATAACATGAACACACCGTCAGAGAATTATAGAAATGTCCATATTTGCATTGCAAGTAATGAAAACAAAATGACAAGCTATGAATCATTACAATCTTATTTGTCAGTTAGTTGCCATATCACCGTATCCTAAAGAAAGTCTCCATGACACATTGATCGAACGCTGAGTGTTTTAAAACACACTCGCTGTCAGTAACAGTTGATAACGGATATTGTGCCAGGTCACTTTCATTACAACAACCAAACTAGTCTGCGTTTTGTACACGCTTCCACATCAGCCAGCTGGTCTATAGCGTCTTCTGTAGTTGCCACAGACATCGTAATCCTCGTCTTCACAGTATAAATAGTGGAAATCTTCGTGAACCTGTGGTTTGGTTTCGCTAATACTATTTTCCAAATGTCCTTGCTGCATAAATATAAGTTGGAGTGGTATGATTATATAAGCAAGCCCCTATGAAGCTAAAACCACACATTAGCATGAGAAATTTTAAAACATGACCAATTTCAACTAGAGCAATTGGCAGCAACCAGTCATATTTGTGTCACAACCACCAAACTAAATGGGACTTGAGCCCTACTCTTCAGGTTTGGTGTGCAGGTGTGTAACAAGTGGTTGGGAATCTTTGTTAATAAGACGCACCTGGTAACTCGCTCAACCACTTTAGACACCTGGCCTGTGTCGCTCTACCTCCCACAACAATACTCTGCTGCAGTAGTTCAGTCCGACTCGTATACTTTGACTAGAATAGTGTAGCGGTGGCTAAGGTTTTTGACTCCCAAACGAAAGGTACTGGGTTCTGTCTCCTATGTCCAGTCTGCATGTAGGCATCCTTTGAGCAATATGCCCTTACCCCTACCTGCTGCATAATAATGACATGTATCCAAATGAATTGTAACTCCCTTTGGATAAAAAGGTCTGCTAAATAACTGAATAGTAACTACATAGTCCAACCACATCTAGCCAACTCATTTCCATCTGTATAGGGTGATGTGTGGGTGGATGGGGAGTGAGGGGCCCCTTAACAAAGGAACTAGCAAGAGCTCTGTGTGTGTGTGTGTGTGTGTGTGTGTGTGTGTGTGTGTGTGTGTGTGTGTGTGTGTGTGTGTGTGTGTGTGTGTGTGTGTGTGTGTGTGTGTGTGTGTGTGTGTGTGTGTGTGTGTGTGTGTGTACACGCCCACGCCCGCCCGTCCCCCCCCCCCGGCTACAGACATTTGTGTAATTATTACAATTGTATAAAAGATATAACTTTTATACTTTTCTATTCCATTTCATAAAGCCATGTAATTTAAAACAAATTAATAAACCAATAAATAACAAGAAAAGCCTGTGTTCAGTGAGTGAATGGGTCATGAGACTTGCATAGTTCAGGCTTTCCCTCTCTTGCTATTGGCCAATATTTATTCCAATATTTATTCACGCTTTAGTTATAGATCTGTATGCGTTCTTGCGTAACCAATAAGCAAACAGCAGCACGACATTCAGTCAACACAGACAACCAGTCCTGTCTAGGCAGAATTCCTTGCAGAGAAAACTAGGGTTACACACACACACACACACACACACACACACACACACACACACACACACACACACACACACACACACACACACACACACACACACACACACACACACACACACACACACACACACACACACACCTTTCTTTTTTTTACATATAACTCTTAACTTTGTTTTAGATCATCATAAAAACAATAGAGCATTTAGAGGGGACAGTATGGAGTATGGACACATCTTGTGGCCGGCCAACGCAGTCTTGGAAATCCCCTTTAATTCGCCCATAGGAACAAAGATACAATTGTTCCTCTACAAAATGTGACAGCCTTGCTGTTTATCACCCCCACAGCCTTACACGCAACCATTTCAATGTTTGGCTGGCTTTAGTGGGCTGGCTTGCTGGCTGTGTAAGTATAGAGCGATCCAAGCTCACAACACCGAAATACAGTGACTGGTCAGCTAAAACGCTCAGTGAGCTACAGCGCAGACTTCAGCGCACTTGGTAAACATTTGACACTGTAATTCCCCCATCTCCTCAACATCTAAACAGAGGTCAAAAGATCGAGGCTATCCGCAAAGCAAACAAAAAAAAACACCTGCTTACGTCACCTGGAGCAGCAGAGTGATTTATTGTCTTGCCCAAGGACACTACGGCAACCAGGCAGATGCTGGACACGACGGACACACGCTGGTTCAGTGCAAAGGGGCCATGTAATTAAGGGAGCATTAAGACTACATTATCAATGTACACCAAGCTATGTGAAGAAAAACATTTTTTTTGTTATCCCAACTATCATACAGCAATTGCAAAGGAGGGGGGGGTAGTTTATTTGAAGTTGTACTGTAGTTCTTTACCATTGCTACAGGGAGAGACTAAATTGCCCTCGATGTTGCATTGAACAAATAGGAAGGAAAAAGAGTTTCTAAATTCAATAGTAGAACCAGAGTTTGGTTTTCTGGCAGTTCTGAACTCAGTCGTAAGCCCCGGCCATTACACAGTTGAACCGCGACAAGTTTAGCCTAATCGGGCTTGGAAAGGAACCGGGAAAGGCATTGATCCTTTGTTTTTAAAATGAGCCCTTTAGCGCTGCTTTTACCGCTGAATGGCAAACCCCTATTCACGCCGAGCCAGCATCCCAGAGGAGAAGAAGGAGACTCCAGAGAGCTAGGGTCAAACAACAGGTAATGACAGCCTTTTGTAGTTTGGATTATCTCCGTTGTTGCATCTGAACTCTGAACTGCTCCTCTTCAGGTTTTGGCCTGTAAATAATATCCTACAGGGGACAACATCAACACTTCGCCAAGAGCCGAATGCGGGTCAATGTTGGCTTGTCAGATGATTTTTTTTAACATTCAGATGCACGTTATTAATGAGCAAGTAAAGCTAGGCATCGTGCTGAAGGGTTCCTCCTACAGGTTAGTCTGCACACGTCGAGGATCAAACCCAGTACCCTAACCACTAGACCATCCTGCCCCTACTAGACTATCCTGTCCCTATATATGCCCAGCTTTTATGCCCCAAACACTCATGCACACACATGCATGCTTGTTATAAAAGTAATCCTATGAACCCATTTGCTCTACTTTGGAAGCCTAATGTTTAAATAACCAGATGAGTTAAATAACCAGATGAGTCATGTCCACTGCAGGACCATCACTTGCAATAGTCAGAATACATGACCAACATTAGTTACAGCCCGAGTAACTAATCACTCGTGGGTGAGAAAGGAACATAATTTCTCTCTGATGGATTGAGCAAAAAGTCCTCAAAAATACCTTTAGAGAAACGCAAATACAGGATTCCTATTCGCTGCTTTTTAGCCACTTAGCAGTAGGGTTGGGCAATATCCATAAAAAAAACAACATAGAGGTTTGCGGTTCAACCGTCAAAAAAGGCAAGTCGTATAATTAAGCCAGAGCACATCTTATAACTTCTGCTTCCAATGTGCCATGAGCTGTATTTCATAACTGTGCACCTGCTCAGCAGTCTTTTTCACGTCATGTTATCTACACAAACTATATATCATAGTTAAGCTCTGCTGATCCAACAGTCCAAACCATATCATGCTGTGACTAACGCTGTGACCAACTGGCTACTCCACCACTTTAATGGAGGATGAGCGAGAGTGATTTCCAAAAGAATGATGCCACTAGTGCCACTAACTTTCTTTAAATTTACATTTGTAATTAATTTTTTTTAATTTTTTTTACTGGCACTAATGTGGTCTGGTTAGTTACACTTCTTAAAATTAAATACCAAAAAGTTACCGACCTTATAAAACACACAAACCCTTAAATATAACTACCTCTACCCATATACTTTGGTATAGCCTAAATATTAACACCAATTATATTATAGACCGAAAAACAAAAAAAAGATTACAATATTAGTTTTAATTGCCATGAATTGGCAAGCAAAATACGTTAGAGGGAAAACAATGGGATTTGCAATGATTGATATCCGTTGACATGGATTCTACGCTGGCAGGAAAGCAAAGCGCTGCTGAGGAAGTGTTGACATTTACAAACTACAATCAGGAAGAAACGCCTTTGTCCTGCACACTAAATCAAACATTTCAGATCTCGGCAAGTAGTATTGGGAATTGTAGTCAGTCATTGCTTGTGCAAGAACAAGGCAACGTGTCCAGTTTGATTCAATGATGAGTCAACAATGATGAGTCAAGTTAAAGAAACACGCATGTGCCACATGGGATTTTGCGTCGTACAGCTCAGGATATTTCTCGACCTCGACAACTAGTCTCTCCTCATCCATTTTTTTTTTATGCAACACAAACGACAGACGGCAACAGAGGTGAGGGGAGGAAGTCAAGCTAACATGGGAGCAGAGAATTACTACTACAGGAGCCGGGATGTATTAAACAGCTTTTTCTCGGAAAAAAAAGCTGTGAAATAGGACAGTGGCATGAAGTGTCACGCCTGCCGCCGTGGGAAACAGGAGGAGTAGGAGGAGGAGTCTTTAAAAAATGTCCAATGGGGACTCATGCTGAGCCTCTGTACTCTGTCCTCCCGAGGGTCTGGCTCATTAAAACATACTAGTGCTCCCGTCATGTGGGGAATGGAGACCCAGAGCAGCAAATGCCAAGCCGTTAGCTGTATGACTTATAACTCAAACCTACACTAGTATTTAGTAGACACCATCCATCAAGAGGTAAAGGGGAATTTCAGTTTATAACACTTATATTGTCATTTTCACACCTACCCCGGCTTTTGTGTGCACCCCAGGCAGTTTTTAGGTTGCTTGCTTTAAAATGTTGATATTTGATGCCTGTGTCAGCAACGCTGATACGGGTGTACCCCCCCCCCCCCCATCCAGCTAGAAGCACATTCAACATCAAACTATTTTACTCATTGTAAACACGCACATCCCTGCGTCTCATGACTGATATTGTCCTTCTAATGAATGTGTCACCCTTAATTTTCCGATTAGTTATTTCATGTTTGGCTTCGTTAGGCATTTGTTAGTCAGTGTGCAGAACCTCTGCTGACCGGTGTTTAATAGCGTTATAATGGCAGGCCTGTAGACACCTCAAAACCCTCTTTCCACCCTCATGTGTAGAGTGAGGTATTGGGTAGGGGGTAGGATTGTAGGTTAGGGTTAGGTTTACTGGCTGGGTTCAATCCCAAACACTTGAACAAAGTGCCTGACCGCTAGCTGATGTATGAATGGACTCACTGCAAGTTGCTTTGGATAAAAGTGTCTACTAAGATTACATACATAGTAATGGTAACTTAAGACTAAGTAAGTTTTGGTAAGCGTTTGGTCAGCACAAGGGTCATGATGTGGTATATCGATAGAATTAAGTTTATAAGTTGTATATTGATTATTATAAGATTCTTAAGGATGTTAAGTTCTTATAGTGGTCTTGTTGAGGATGAAACAATGAAGTAGTAACAAACGATAGCAATAGGATGCACTGAACAGGGCTGTCCAGTGCCACTAAAAAAAATAATTGGTGGCATTAGTGCCACTTGACTTTACATCCAAAAAAGCTGAGATGCAATCACCCAGTTTTTGTGCAACCAAAATATGTGCCAATGCCACCAACTGAAAAAATGTAAAATGTTAGCCTGGAGCCCTGCTGAAGGTTTCTTGCCTCATAGAATTTACTCTTTCAAAACAACAAAAACTAAGGAGAACCAACCGCCCTAATCCACAGGAAGAGACTTCAGAGTCGGTGTAGTGGTGAATGTGTTTGACCCGCAGCACAAAAGGTACTTGGTTCAATCCAATGTCCGCAGCCGACATGGGTCTAGCTTTGGTTTCAGCTTTTTATTTTAGTGCAGATAGTGTTTGGGGTAAGCTACTAGAGAATCAGACGATCCTGAATTATTGACCAACCACCACAGCCTACAGGTGTGCCTTCATACCAATTACTTTTACTTATTTATATACATTATTATTCACACAACACCATTATTCCACAATCATCATTTACAATCATCTTTTAATGAACATGTTTTTGTATTTGTACAGCTTACGTTTGAGAAATAATTAGCATATTACTGTATTGAAATGCAGGGTAATTTAATAATAGTTCAACTTGCCAGTTGACACGTTTCTTTCATAATGTATAACTATAGTGACATGGTCGTACCCGGACTGAAAAACGGCCCACGGAAGACCGGTCCAAGACCCATACAGTACCCGAAATACATATACTTTAATGTTTCAATTTAAGCACAGTCACTGCTTGCACCTGGTCATTGTAATGCCTACAGGTGAAATAACTAATTTGCATATAATAACATTAACTGTATTGTGCAGTGGCATTGCTGAACCTGTCCTAGTCTCTGCATTGGGCACTGCCACACCACAGTCACAACAGCCTCCATCTCTTTCTGTCTCGTTATTCTCAGCATCACCTGAAGCTGTTTTCATATGCAGAGCAGAAGAATAAATGTACAAGACCGTTGCACTTGATCACAAATAGCACATCTATTATTTAAAACCATGTTGTGCATGCCCCCATCTATGAAAATACAGATAACAGCTGTCATCTGTCCTCGGCCTGCACTTAACTGCAAACCTTAACCTTACTTGGCTTCTGCTACATCTGGGCTACGTCACTTACCGCTTAGGTGGTCTACCCTACCCACGTGTTATTTTTTGGACATTTGGTAACCTTAGCTTGGAGAGCGTGTTGTTTCTTCTTTCTTTGGAGAAGAAGTAAACAAAAAGTAAACAAACCCAAATCTCAATGCGACTCGATTGCATTGAGCACACGCAATCAGACACTGATTAAGAAAGACAAGTGCTATCTGACAAATAATGGCGAATATCCTTTTTAATAAAAAGTTGTGCTGATGGAAACACACTCTAGACTCTGGCTAGAGTGTGCTACTGGGCACATCGACAGGCAGACGGTGGGGAGGGAACGAGACGGGCCGAGAATAAATTTCGACCGGCTATTACAGATCTTTGGTAGGGACAATTCACTGTTTTCTTGACATTTGTAGGAACATGTCCCTAGCGTCCCTACTAAAACCTACGCCCTCGGCAGCTGAGCTGTAGGCATCCTTGAGCATGATGTCCTAACCTGACCTACCTGGTGAAAGCACCTCCTAAATTACTGAATAGTAAATAAACTGTAGGGTCAATTATATTGCCTATTCCAGAGTACTGACAGAAACCATAAGAGTAACAGACAGATCCAGAAAATCAGCTTGTTTTGTTGTTGGAGTGTGTATGTGTGTGTGTGTGCTCGCCTTTGCACCCCACCATCACATGCTGCAGTCATACCTGCTGACTCCAACCTGAGACCAAAGCAACATCCCCACAGGCCATTCCTGCTACTCAGCCGACAAGCAGTCGGCAGAGTGGGTATACATCACCGCTGCATGTGATTCACATAAAAAACACACTCCTAGTGTATACAAGCACGTCATCAGCGCCGCCAGCATGGGATTCATTGGACTTGGAGAGCCTGCTGAAGTCGCAAGTCTTGAGGCGCTGAGATTGGAGATCGGTGCATGTGTGGTGGCGGCGACAGAGCTCATCCATACTAACGTACAGCATGACAACACCCAGGGGGGCATGTGACACCACACACACACACACACACACACACACACACACACACACACACACACACACACGGCTCCTCTGTCTGGAGCCCTGCTGCTGCACAACTTGCAATACACTGTGGCTCAACTTCCAGGGCAACAAAAATCTGCAACAGCCTGGCCCTGCCTCTCCATCTCTATTTATAAAACCATTAATGGCAGCTCTTTAAGAGGGATACGTCCCCTGTCCACAACCCCTTCGCATGCATTTAATTTTTTTTTTTTGGGGGGGGGGGGGGCATCACTCACCGCGATCAGCGTGCTGTTCCTGCTCTGCTCCCCCGGCGCGCCGCCACCGTCCCCCGGGTCGGAGGCGCCCCTCAGCCCCGCCGGGTCGCCGCCGCCCGGCTGCTGCTGCTGCTGCTGCTGCTGCGGCGGCGGCTGCCGGTGCTTGCTGGACCGCTTGGCCTTGGTCTGCAGACACCGCTGGTGCAGGCTGAACGTCTGCTGGCGGTCCAGCTCCAGCCGCTCCAGCGCCGTGCTCTCGTAGCGGCTCTCGCAGCCGTTGTGGTGCCGCCGGAAGAGCTCGATGCGCCGGCGGAGCCGCTCCATCACGGCGCTGTGCCGCGGCGCCACATAGTCCGACATCATCAACGCGGGGCGCCCGCTGGAGGAAGAGTCGTCCCGGCGCGGGGTTTTTTGTGCATGAAATGCCGAGTTTGGCCCCCTTTTTTTTCTTCTTCTTCTCCTTCTTCTTCTTCAGTATGGGCGTCTACAAACCCACAAACCCCCCCACCCACCCACCACCACCCCCTGCTAGCTAGCGACCCTTTACAAAGGCCGTGGTGCTGGCTCCATAGAGCCAACCTTTGTCTTGCTAATGGCCGTTGGTCACGAGAGAAGTTGCCGGCCGCGGAGGGGCAACGCGAACCCCCCGCTAGCTAAGCTACCTAGCTAGCGCGATCCCACCGCCCGTCAATTCACTATGAATCCCATATTTTTGTATTATTATTATTTTTGTCTCTCCCCCCCCACCCACCCACCACCCCCTTTCTGTCTCCCCCTAACCACCCGCTTATTTTAGATAAACTTTATTATCCGAGCCGCGGTAAGCCCCGCCGCTCCGGGGTGCCGTTGGCAGACGGACACCCGTGCCCTGAACAACAACGACCCGCCCCGCAAGCATCCGAGTCCCGCAGACCCCAATGTCCATCCACCCCTAACCACCACCACCACCACCAGCACCCTCCCACCAGCACCACCACCAGCCCACGGAATTAACACGGTCCCCCCCCCTTCCCAACGGTTTCACCCACACGGCTAGCTTGTTATGCTAACACATTCCTCCACTTAGAAAAATACAAAAGTTGGGACCGAGTGAGGGAGAGAAAGGGGGAGAGAGGGAGGGACAGTGAGAGAGAGGGGGAGAAAAAAAACAAATAAGAGTCCCAACTTTTTTTTTTTTTTTTTACATGTCGACGAAGTTCAGCCCTTTAATACCGACACGACCGGACCGCTTTCACCCTCGACGGTACCGCCGGCTCGCCCGCGTCGAGAGACCCCATGTATGGACTCACTTGGTCCCAAAGTTTGTGTCTCGCTCCGGTGTTAGCCGTTAGCCGTTAGCCGGGCTAGTTAGCTTGTAGCCCTAGCTCAGCCCTAGGAACTGTTACTCCCAAACTTGACAGGGTTTTAAAAAACTAAACAGACAAAAACACCACCCACCACCCACCACCCCCCCAACAAAAAATAAAAATAAAATTAAAAAAAATTCACATTCAACAAATGTCAACTTTTCAAAACACAGCTGCACGGACCGCGTAACCCTATCCGACCCGACCGAGCGCAGCGCGACTTACTGCGGATCAAAAATGTTGATGTCTACGGCATCTGCTCCGCTGCAAACAGCTGATCCTGCTCCCAAGGAGCTACGACTGGCTAGGCTAATAGCTAGCTCACTAGCTAGCCAACTGCTAACCCACACACACACACCCCTCTGTGTCACTGACTTTAGCTGGGGCTAAGCTAAGCTGCAAGCTAAAGTAGCCTAGCTAGGCTAACCGCTACCCCCCAGCAGGACTGGCTAGGCGGGCGAGCTAAACGAGCTAAGCGGCTAGGCGGGGCTCGACGCGCCGCCGAGCTGCGGATGTCGCGCTAACTGACTAGCCGACTTAGCCGGGCTATGCTAAGTAGCTAAGGAGCTAAGTAGCCAGCCGGACAGCGCCGAGACAAAGCATGATGCCCTGGATTTTCCAAGAGTTATCTTTCTTTTAAAAGAGAAACTTAGTCCGCCGCCGAACCGAGTCCGAACCGGACCGCCGACGTCCGCCGAAAAAGGAGGAAAAGTAGCGCGGGGGGAAACCCGCCGTTGGTAACTCTTTCCCTGCGGGCTGCTTCTATTGTTTTCCAGTGGACAGGCAGGTCTGCGGCGCCATTTTGGACCAAGTTTCTGTTTTTTTTTTCTTTTCTCTCCTCCTCCTCCTCCTCTCCTCCTCCTCCTCCACCTCATCTGGGGAGTCATGTCGCTGTCCCCACCACACACACACACACACACAACACGCAAAGTTTGTGTTGCATTTTAAATGTGTTAAACGTGTTTAAGTTATGACGCCTTTGTTTTACATTGGTTTCATGTGTGCCATTCATTTAATAATAGTAATAGTATTAGTAATGGTAATGGTAAGAGTAATAGTAATAGTTTTCAAGTTTTTCTTTTTCACTTCTCCTCTCCTGGTTGGCCCCCAAAGCGATTCACTGCGGCCAAACATTAAAACAAAAAGTATTATATATATATATATATATATATATATATATATATATATATATATATATATATATATATATATATATATATATTATTATTATTATTATATTATTATATTATTATATATATTATTATTTTTATTTTTTTCTTCTATAAAATACTTAGTGTCGCCTCACAACATGAATGTCCATCTGTGATCTAGGCCTGTCCCTCCTCTGCATCCTGCGGAGGTCCTCCCATAACCACTTACCCTCTGTTTAAAGGTTTTACAATAATAATTATAATACAACCTCGGGTCTTGCACTGTGTGTGTGTGTGTGTGTGTGTGTGTGTGTGTGTGTGTGTGTGTGTGTGTTACTTCTTATCTCTGACTGATGTAAAACCAGTTCCCCTTTCTCCCATCATGTCAGCATCCGGGTGATGTCTATGCAAAGACCATGTCATCACCTGGATGCGTCTCTTGATGCTGTACAAGGTAAAAAAATATATATATCTATATACAGTATATCTATATATATCTATATATATATATAACTGTCTATTCCATATAGGGAGTAGGGATTGGCTGGGATGATCAGGTTGGATAACTTTAGGAGTATTGTGTTCCAGATGTGTTGTTTGTCATGAATCAGGGGGTGGTCCTTGTTGAGTCACCCCGGGATGATATTGAGTAAGCCTGCTTGTGGGAGACTTGTGTGACACATTAACCTTCAAGTGGCGCCAAGTGATTATTCTCTTCCAGGCCTTCCAGAATTTCAGTTTGCATTTCATTGATTTATTTCACAATGAATCAGTGGATGAAACTTTGTAACTTTGTATGTTTGTATGTCCTTGGCGCTTACATTCATATTTTGAACTTAGTATCTTAGCACTTATCTCTGTCATATATGGGTTAACTTAGTAATTGGGTGTGCTTGAAACCTGTTCTTGTGAAATCCTTACTGTACCAATAGTGATTTACTGTTGCACTTTCTTCTGACAAATGTACTTCTTGTATGTCGCTTTGGACAAAACCCTCTGCTAAATTCCCTAAATGTAAATGTAAATGATAGTGGAAGTGAAGTAGATCAAGTGGTCTGGCTACTAACCCCCACAACTGGTCCCAACAAGCTCAATGTCCCCTAGTTGACACAGCAATCAGTCTTATCCATAAGACTTTATTAATCCCAGGCACACTATTCTAGTTTACTAATATTTAGCAGACTTCTAACCAAAGCAAGTTGGGAGTTCAGTTAATTAAATACAGGTCATTAAGAAGCAGGTAGAGGTCAAACTAACCACCACACTATCCTTCCCCAGGTTTGGCTGGCAGTGAAAATGGCAGACGGCAGACAGAACAGCTGACAGCCGTTCATCTGGAGGTCAGATTATATTTACTCCCTTTCTGCCATTGTCAGTTTATGTCTATGTGGAGCTTCAGATCTCTTTCAGTCCCGCAAATGTTCTCCTACACCAATAACGGACCAGCAGCAGCACACTAGAACTGGGCAAGACTTCAACCAGAGCACACCTGGTTTACTCCTCTGGCAGCAGGCAGATGGTTAAACCAAAGTGCCCTTGAGCAAAGCAAATGGATTGAAATGTTCTCATTCAGACTTATTTGTATCGTCCGTTTAGTAAAATTGTTCCTTTCTTTGGTACTGGTTTGGGAAGTGATGAAGTAATGATGGGGATTTGGGTCCTCCTAAACTCCTAATACAAACGTGGAATATAGGAGGGATGAGTTTTTGCCCACAGCCCTGCAATTACCATTTCATTATTCATTTTTAGTCTTCAAAGGACCTGTTCAAGGGACTGATCGCACAAAACGCGCAGCCAAAAAAACCCAACTACAATATCATGATCCCGACAAGAAAAGCAAATCAAATTAGCATTGCAAAAGCTTTAAAGCAATATTCTATCGATCAATTGATTCATGAACAAATCGTTTCAGCGTTATTTACTCAGTTCAACATTTCAATATAAACTGAATACGTGAACATACATACATAC
>JAOPHQ010001008.1:0-7500 GCA_030340625.1 Merluccius polli
CAAACTCTCCTCAGTCTAAGCTTTGAGAAAAGCCGATATTCGTTTGAAGGGAAACAAAGATTGGGCACGTGTGCGCACGCACACACACACACACACACACACACACACACACACACACGTAAACGGCACTATTTCAGAGCGCCGGTGTTTTCTTCAGTTGTACCATCCGAATGCTAAAGCGAGGCGTGACCGCAGCCCGACGTGTGTTAGCTTGTCCTGCCTTTCAGGTTTACCTTATCTACATTTGTCATTCTTTGTGCTGGAGATCTACATCTCCAGCACAAAGAGACAGAGAGAGAGAGAGAGAGAAACATCAGGCTGCACGCCTTGTATTTATCCTAGCATTAACAACTAAACACTGTTTGTAGTGTACAACAATAATAACACACCCTCACACACGCACACACACACACACAGAGCAGAACCGGCGTTATAAGAGGTTTGTTGTCCACACACCAGTTTATCCCCAATGAGATTACAGATTACATTTACAAATGCGCATGGTGTCAGGTTGCTTGTTTGTATCTGTAGACGACACCTATTTTATCGCCGTCAGATTTTAGGTCACCACCGTTACGAAACGGTGCTGCAGCTCGGCCGTCCTCCTGGGCCTCCCCGGTGAGAGGTGACTGCTCTCTGTGTCCAGGGGGTGTAGATTTGACAGTGACTTGTCGAGTTGAAAGTCGAAGCGATCCCTGCTTCCTCTGTGAGGCCAGCCGAGGGTTTGAGACGATCCGAATGAGAAAGCTGAGAAAAGCGCTCGTGTTTACCTCGTCATTGGATATATAAAGATGTAAACAGAGCGTGTGTGTGTGTGTATGTGTGTGTGTGTGTGTGCGCGCACATTCACACACAAGTATATGCTTGAAAATGGATGCAACAGGAATTTGCCTCGTTTTCCTTTTTTATAAGTGGCCTCCCTCTCCCTCTTAAAATGTGCATGCAGATGTTGTCCATATCCACAAGTATGTCTGTGCGCACGCTAATGTGCATGTGTGTATATTCTTCGGGATCACCACATGTTTCTGAAACTGTTTGGATAAAAAAAGAACAAGGCCAGCCAGCCTTATTTCCCGCCCATCTTGGGCGTCTCCAGGGGAAAAAAAGCATCAACTGTTCCAGAGAAATTTGGAAATGTTCAGCAGCCAGTTGGTACTGAGTCATCTGCTAGGGATCTGGGGAGAAAACAAGAGGCAGCTCAGAAACAGTCAGCAGTAGAACGACTTCTGATGACAATGGCATATATAAGTCAGGGCGGTTGTGTTGTAATATTGTTTATGGCTTTTCATCCTTGTGCCTACGGTGAGCAACTGTCTCAAAATACTCACTGGGAAAGTGACCGTTTTAATTTAATTTCATGAAGTGACAGAGTACTTTACTTACAGTGCTCATTCTTTATTCCAGTTAGGTGACGATACTGCACTCAACCAGGCATCCTAATGAGAGAGAGAGAGAGAGAGAGAGAGAGAGAGAGAGAGAGAGCAGACAGACAGACAGACAGAGAGAGACTTAATATCTATATTGTTATAGAGTGAGTCTATATTATGGCATGACTACTGAATATCCCATCGGCTCTTCATGGTGTCACTGGGACAAAAACAACATTGTGTTTATTAGACTACAAACTACATATTACGCAAACAGCCTTATTTCAGTTTTTGCAATAAAACTGCTAAAAATTCCATTTCCTGTGTCATTATAAATCTGATCATGTATCTCGCTGCCCTATAACCCGCTGTGTGCTTCTATTATTTGTTCTGACTTGATTTAGTGCTGTATTCTCCTGTTCGTGAGTTATTGCCGAAAACACACAAAGACACACACACAACCACACACACACACACACACACACACACACACACACACACACATAGCCTCGTTGTTTGGTGGTGATGGTCGGGGTTGGAGCACACTTTGGCGTACTCTTTAAAATGTGCACTTGCTACCCCCCGGCCCCCCCCCCCCCCCCCCCACGCCCTCCACACACACACACACACACACACCCCTCACTCTGTAGTCTCTGGTATGGGTGGGGGTGGGTGGGGGCGAGGGCTGGGGGCTGTTGAGTCAGCTCTGAGGTGGAGGTTGGTAGAGCGGTTGATGGATTAAACTCTTATCCTCTCTCCCCCACAACCCGTTACTGCTGCTTTAGCCCCGCCCCCCATCAGGTGAATTATAAATTACAATTAGTTCTACACGGAAAAGAGGGCCGCCCCATCGGTATGTGTGTGTGTGCGTGTGCGTGTGTGTGTGTCCGTGCATGTGTGTGTGTCTAGGTAGCAGAAGGGAAAAATGACCAAGTAAAAGAGACATTTAAAGCAGTAAGAATAGGATGTGTGAAATGTGTGTGTGTGTGTGTGTGTGTATAAGAGAGTGTCTTCATGGTGGCATAGTGGAGAGCAATGGGATCCAGAGTGAGAGCCCTTGATAGACTGTGCAATGACAAACTGTACATCATCTTAGGGAGACGGGGTGGGGGTGGGGGTGGGAGGCGCGTCCAATTTTCACCCTCTTCCCAATGTGCTCACGTCCAATCGCTTGTCCAAATCAAACCAAACCACCCAGCACTCATCCTGCCCTGTGACCACCCCACCCTGCCCGCTGTCACCTGTGGCCTCCCCTCCCCCCACCCTGCTTCCATACAAACAAGAGAGGCCTTGTCTGGAAGAGAATGGCCCTGCTTGACAAAGAAGAGAAGAGGGCACTTTGTGACCCCATGGAGGACTGGGGAGTGGGAAGGGACCGGGCTTCAGGTTTCCTCTGCTGGGTCCAGACCCCCCCCCCCCCTTTGTTTTACCCCTGGCGTAACGAGGAGAGGAAGGGAACAAGCAGAAACGCTGTAGTAAAACACGTTTCCTGAGGCCAAGGCCTCCCCGGTGATCGGTCAGTCGTGGCACAGAGCGAAACCTCCCCTTTTTTATGAAATGCTACGATATTCTTGATGGATATGGTCTTTTGTTCGTAATGTCGTTTGGTCTTTTGTTCGTAATGTTTGGTGTGTTTCCCACGCTGTTAACATTGTTCGGTGTGTTCACCAGAGTTGTGTTTGGTAATGTTGTCGTTAGGTGTGCTTCAGGGTTTCCACTAGCCATTTTTTTGGCCAGGCCAACGTGGCTGATAAGACTCAAATTTACCGGCCCCTGTACGGCCATATGTAATAATGATAGGCCTACGTGTGTGTGTGCACACACACACTAGCTAGGTTATATTTACTACTTATGTCTGCACTTTCTTTAGGCCTACTGAGTCAGAGTGAACGGCTGCTCACGCGTAAGGCTTGCTCACGCGTAAGCGAATCGATAAAAATGAACGAGAAGAGACAAATAGATCCGCGATCATTGTTGTCACGTGTCTCGACGGATGAAGATTTATTTAGGATGATTATTTAGATGTAAACAAAGCTAGACTACTCCTGTCTGCGTCTCGGTGTCGTGGTCCTCTGCGTGGTTGGAGGCCTACCGTCGAAGCGGCGCTAGTCCGCGGGGAGCTTGCTTATCGTACATGCTCAGAAACTTACTTTAGTTAATACCCTAATAATAATAACAATAACAACAATAACAATAATAATAATGATAATAATAATGATACTAATGATAATAATGATAATAATAATAATAATAATAATAATAATAATAATAATAATAATAATAATAATAATAATGATGATGATGATGATGATGATGATGATGATGATGATGATGATGATAACAGCAACAGCAACAACTTTTTTTTACCGGCCAAGATGGCCATCACCGGCTACTTGAAATTCTAGTCAGCCAATGGCCGGCTTACGACAACCCACTGGTGTGTTTACCAGTGTGTTTGGTGTTGTTGTTTGGTGTGTTTACCAGTGTGTTTGGTATTGTTGTTTGGTGTGTTTACCAGTGTGTTTGGTATTGTTGTTTGGTGTGTTTACCAGTGTGTTTGGTATTGTTGTTTGGTGTGTTTACCAGGGTTGTGTTCGCTCGTCAGCATGGCCTCTCCTGCCAATGTCTTCATCAACAGGCAAAAATATTGTAAAATAACCGCAAAAGGTACATGGAATGTATTTGAATGGTGAAAATACCAAATGAAAGAAACTTGGACAGATGTCAGAGAAAGAAAATATTATCCAAAATGAGTGAGGACTTTGTATGATGAAACCACAAACCAATAAGTGGAGTGTTTGGCTAGCAGAAGAAAGCCAGGGCAGCAGTGGAGTTTGGTCCACACAGCGCTGACAGACAGAGAGGAGTGGGGGTTCATCCAGTTCACCTTATTATTATGTAGTGTACGTATTGACAGATATTGTGGACTCATGCCAACACCAGCAAATCAGAAGAAGGTGACTGCTGTGTGTGTGTGTGTGTGTGTGTGTGTGTGTGTGTGTGTGTGTGTGTGTGTGTGTGTGTGTGTGTGTGTGTGTGTGTGTGTGTGTGTGTGTGTGTGTGTGTGTGTGTGTGTGTGTGCGTGTGTGTGTTTGTAAGTAAGTGAAACATTATTTAGATATCACTTTTTTTAACAGAGGTTACAAAGTGCTTCACATCAGCAAAAGGTACAGAAAAAATAAAGCACAGACGCAAACCACATACAAAGAAAATACATTCAAAAGTACATACAAACACAACGCACAAACAAACACAGAAAGCATTAAGCAGTCACCGCCCAGAGCACACCCATGAAATTAAAGAAAGGCCATCCTAAAAAAGTGGGTTTTCAACAATTTGTTTAAAGCAATCGAAAGACTCAGCTGATCTGATGGGAAGGGGAGATTCTTCCTGAGTCTTGGTGCCAGAACAGCAGAAGCACAGAAGCCATTGGTTTTTAGTTTGGCAGGCGGTGTAGCCAACAGGTTTTGGTTGGATGACCTAATTGACCGCTCGGTGGTGTAAGGGATTAGCTGGGAAATGTTAAATGTAGGCACTGGAGCTGAGCCATGTAGTGCCTCAAAAGTAATTAAAATAATCTTAAAATTGATCCTGAACTTCTTGGGCAGCCAATGTAATGAGGCTAAAATAGGCATGATGTGAGATCTATGGCCAGCCAATAGCCTAGCTGCAGCATTTTGATCAAGCTGAAGACGTGACAGGGCAGCTTGACGAAGGCAAGTGAAGAGGGCATTGCAGTAATCGAGATGGGAAAACATGGAGGCGTGGATAATACGTTCTAAGTCAGAGGCCAAAAAAAAAGGTCTGATTTTTGCAATGTTTCTGAGTTGAAAGAAATAGGACTGAACCAATGTGTTAAAATGGTGTTTGAATTTCAATTGAGGGTCAAATATAAGATTCCTAGAGTTCGGTTTGACATTGGGGGCCAGTGGGCCAATACACTGGAGAAAGCCATTAGTAGTATTGTCAGGGTAGTGTGGTATATTCTTCTCGGCTGCCAGAATGCTGGTGTGTGGATGATGAAATGATGGAGGTCCACTCCCAAAAGTGTCTGAGTGAATAACTTTTTATTTAACAGAGAACACAAGCGGGAAGTCATTCAATGCGTTGAATTGTCCGAAACCTCTCGAACCCCCAATGGGGTCAGAGTCTGAACTGATCTCTCTAATACACACACACTTCTTACCAAGTCAGGTATGCCTTAATTGGCTTGTTTCTGAAGACCGAAGCTGTACTCCCATATAGCAGATAACGTTTTGGATTTACGATCAAAGACAAATGGCCTTTCCAAGGCCATGGGAAAGAGCTTCAGGGTACACGGTTGGCACTATTGGCACTGTGGAATAACACATCTGTGTTCTTCTCCGAGAACAGAAACATTCTTTATGTATAGGATGAATGAATATGATGAATAAAATAAATAAGGAGAACAACCTGTAAATGTATAACAGAAAATACACTGCAGCCGATAATAAGAAGCTCAGTTTTGTCAGAATTTAGTTGAAGAAAGTTGACTGTGTTTTTGTGTGCGTGCATGTATGCGTACTGGTGTGTGTTAGGGCTGAACGATTTGGGAAAATAATCTAATTTTTGACCAATATAGTGATTGCTATTTAGTATGCACATTTTCCCTTCTGTATTATGCACTAAACACAATCAAGTCATTCTATAGTATGACCAACACAACACTGGATACAGTCCAGGCCACATATAAACTGCACTTTCCTGTAGGCCAGACCTACGTACGTCGTGATGAAATTAGACAAATTGATGCATGAATTGATATGGATAAGATATCGTTATTCAACTATTGAATTGTAAAAAGAAAAACACTTCAAGCCTTGTAAACAATATAAAAAAAGAACAAATCTGTGGCTCTACCACACAATATTTAGATAACTCAAAGTCATCATAATAAATAAAATGTAATATATAAACATGTGGATTGCACTTTTTAATAGAATCTAAAAATAAAAATAAATTATATATATATATATATATTATATATATATATATATATATATATATATATATATATATATATATATATATATATATACATATATATTAAATAATAATATTTAATATAAATATTAAATCAATATTAATCTTACTGATCTCCAGTCAGTAACAGTAACAAACCACACAGGCAGACATGGAAGTATGCAGTCTGAAGCTTTGAGGGCTTGACCACATGTCTGTGGTGAACAACACTGCTGTTTGCGAAAACAGGTTTCCTTTTACTTCTAATCTGATTTTTGAAGGAACAGAGTTTCTATATATATTGTGGGGGGTGTACGTGGAGTGTGTGCTGTTGATGGCTGGTTTACAGCCTCACCCGGCCTGAGTCAGTCTGATTGGACTCTGGGCTGGGTGGGGCTGCACACCTGTGGTGCAGAGCAATCCTGGCACCCAGGATAAACCAGCTATCACCACACACACTCCACATACACCCTCCACATATATATATATATATATATATATATATATATATATATATATATATATATATATATATATATATATATATATATATATATATATTTAGAGGGCTTTAACTTTGAAATTCCACATCAGAAAATGTATTCTTTATTATTAAGTTTAACTAATTATTTAACTATTGAAATGAGAGTATTTATTCATTTATACATTCATTCGTTATTGACAGATAGGCTACTGACTGATTTATTGAATGTATGTGAAAGCACATTCACATCCACCGGACATACGCCACAGCAGCGCTATGCTGCATTTCAGTTTTGATGTCGGGACGTCCCTGGCGGGCGGACATTATTCTAAAAGTTGTTGAAGGCGTGGGCAACTCTGTCCCCCCGGGGCCAGCTACTAAACGTTGTTGAACAAACCTGTTTTCAACAGCCTCTCAACAACATGTAGTGTTGCCCCGTGTTGTAGTGAAGGTAGCAAGGCATGAAGGCACAACAGAACATGCAACAACCTTCTTCCCTTAATTCAACATATTTCCAGACAAGCGATGTATTGATCCTCTTTGACACTAAAGTCACCTCTCCAGTGTTCAGTTCTGCCGAGGCCATTTTCACCAGATAATATCAACAACTCGCATGTCATCTCACATATGGTAGCGTTGTGTGTACGTGAACCCCGTGTAGCCCGG
>JAOPHQ010001008.1:12500-35648 GCA_030340625.1 Merluccius polli
GATATCTCTAGCATCCTGACATCATGATATCTCTAGCATCCTGACATCATGGCATTTGTAGTGCGTACTGTAACGCAGACATTGGATGGGACCCGCATGTTGTAGAGGATTCGCTGAGATTGTTCATATGATGAGACGCTAGTGGTCAAAATGAATTTACTTATGTGTTGTACTGAGGCCAGTTGTCCATGGTGTGGCGGTGCATAGAATACAAAGAAAGACGTGAATGCATGTTGGCAGTGAGATGTAAAGTCCACCCTATAAATAGCTGGATGACGATATGGAGTCAGTAGACACGGTAGCAGTGTGAATGCAGCCAGACCTGTGTGTGTGTGTGCGCGCAGACACACGCACGCACGCACGCACACACACACGCACACACACACACACACACACACACACACACACACACAAACAGAGACAAACACACACAACCACACACACATCCACACAC
Organism: Merluccius polli; assembly: GCA_030340625.1. Taxonomy (NCBI): domain Eukaryota; kingdom Metazoa; phylum Chordata; class Actinopteri; order Gadiformes; family Merlucciidae; genus Merluccius; species Merluccius polli. The sequence goes on from JAOPHQ010001008.1 coordinate 12,955, forward strand.
ACACTTCTACACACATGCACACACACACACACACACAAACAGAGACAAACACACATAACCACACACACATCCACACACACACATCTACACACATGCACACACACACATGCAGGCTGGTATTATTTCCCCACTGCTCCCGGACGTAAGGTAGCGGTTTTCGGTCTGCTGGGTTTTTGAGAAACCCAATGTTCAACTTGATGACCTGATTATAAACCTGTTGACCTGTAACACAGGGGGGGGACAGACTCTTAACAGCTCCTCGGTTGCGCCTAAACATTTTGTGTATGTGTGTGTGTGTGTGTGCGCGCGCGTGCGTGCACACTCACATGCATGAGTGTGTCTGGAGCACCTCACATCACTGACTCCCATTTTGTGCAGTTCCATTCATCACATCACCGAGGGTCTAAATTGCTAGCAATATCCTTTCTCTGCTCTCCAACACCAATCACTCTTCAGCCAATATATTTGCCATCTCGAGAGTCGTATCGTCAGTACTCTATCATTATCCACTCAGGATACAGCACATGTTTTAACCATTCATCTCAATCTCAGTGTGGTCTATCCAAACTGGCCATCGGGCACATTCCTCATACATTATCAATAATCTGATTTTTTAAATGAAAAGTCATCCATGACTTCCGATAGTCAGAAATGTGCATCCCAGACTATGCCACCCATGGTTGTATATACCCGGTCATGTATCCTATAGCAGCACTATAGGATACATGGATAGCGCTTTGTGTGGCAGTGGTCTTTATCTTCACCTTTATTTAGAGCATTTAGCACACGCGTTGGTCCAAAGCAACTTACAATAAGTACATTTGTCAGTAAAAAGTCAAAAGAACAATAAATCACGGCAAAGCGAGGATCTATAGGTTACCAAGTGCACACACACCCACAACACACGAGACACAACAGGGCATACTGAAGAAAACAGCCCATAAATACTTTTACAACGAGGCCTCCTATTGCTGTCGTCTCCCTGCCACGGTGTTTGTCTCTCTCCCTTCACATTGATTGGTTTTGTTTGTTCCACCGTCAGCTCTTCTAACTAACTCCATATCGATCCGGCGGCGGGGTAGCTGCTGTGTGGTCTGTGCTGCGTGACGTGAGATGTAAACTGTCTCCGTGTGTGTGTGTGTGTGCGTGTGTGTGTGTGTTACCATGCCCCAGGTATGCCGGCGGTGCAGGGGATGAAGGTGTACACGGCCAGCGACATGGAGGCGGTCAACGGCACGGACGTGCGCCTCAAATGCACCTTCCACAGCTCCGCCACCCTCAACCCCGCCTCCCTCACCGTCTCCTGGAGCTTCAGACCGCTGGGGCCCGGCCGCGAGGAATCGGTGAGGGATCGCTGTGGTGTTTGTGTGTGTGTGTGTGTTTGTGTGTGTGTGCACAGTAGTGCTCCTTATCAAAGGTTGGTTTGTGTTTGTTTGTGTGCAGTGTGCAGTGTCCAAAGGTCTGTGTATATGTGCACAAAAGTCTGTGAGCGTGTGTGTATGTGCATGTGTGTGCGCGCGCGTGTGTGTTTGTGTGTGCGTGTGTGTGTACAAAGTTCTGATTGGTGGGTATGTTTGTGCGTGCAAATGTCAGTTTGGCTGTGTTTGTGCATTGTGTGTCTGTGCGTGTGCACGTGTGCATGTACGTGCACAGGCATGAGAGTTCAGCTCTGCCACCCTACAATGTGTCATGGAGTATCCGCCCACTCAGCCAAGTGAGAGAAAAGTGGGTGAGTCATAAACCTCCCATGGGTGCTTCTGTAGACAGCCTGTGTGTGTGTGTTTGCCTGTGTGTGTGTGTGTGTGTGTGTGTGTGTGTGTGTGTGCCTCTGTATGTATTGTATACGTGTGCCTGTGTGTGCATGCGTGTGTATATGTGTGCCTGTGTGTGTATGTGTGTTCCTGTCTGTCTCTGTGTGTACGTGTGTATATGCGTGCCTGTGTGTGTGTGTGTGTGTGTGTGTGTGTGTGTGTGTGTGTGTGTGTGTGTGTATGTGTGTGTGCCTGTGTGTGTGTATGTGCGTGCATGTGTCTTATGTGGGAGAAGGAAGCGCAAACGAAGGAGGAGAAGAGGAAAAAGCCTCATTTGCTTGTCTTGTTTCTCTGTGCGATATGTTTTTTTCTTTTCCGCATACATCCATCCCACACACCCACAGCCCCTTCCCCTTATAACCACTACCCCCCCCCCCCCCCCCCCCCCCCCATGTGTCCTCCACCAGGTCTTCTACTACCACCAGCGTGCATACCCACCGGTGGAGGGCCGCTTCAAGAAGCACGCCGTGTGGGCCGGTGACATCATGGGCAGCGACGCCTCTATCATCGTGCGGGAGGTCAAGTTCACCTACAATGGCACCTTCAGCTGCCAGGTCAAAAACCCACCCGACGCCCACGGCAACGCCGGCGAGGTCCGTCTGCGCGTCGTCACCTCAGGTCTGAGTGACATGTGTCAGGTCCCGTGGTTTTCATTCCTTTTCTGCTAAGATGTTCCTGCTGTTTGCACGTAGATGTAGCTCGCAGCAGCAGCTGTCAAGAGAGATTTAATATTGGCGAGGGTAGCGTTAGAGAAAACAGATATTAAGGCACTTCATTTACATAGATATATGTAAAAGAAAACAACATGATTCTTCTTGTGTGTATACTGGAAACAATTTTGTAGTAGTATTGTATATGTGGGGTGTGTGTGGTTGATAGCTGGTTTACAGCCTCACCTGGCCTGAGTCAGACTGGTTAGACTCTGGGCTAGGTGGGGCTGCACACCTGTGGTGCAGATCAGTCATAACCAGCTATCAACACACACACTCAACACACTCTAACCCTCCAAAAAAATGGATTTTCTACATCTACCTGTGTCCTGTGTTGGTGGAGCCCAGAAAAGCCACTTATGTGGCGTGTGGCAGGAGTCCACTGTTACAGTATCCATGAGAGTAATGTGACTCTTCATCACACTCAATCAAATTGTATACAAGTCTTAATATTGCTCTGTTACCAACATTTCCACATGTGTACTTGTAATGTGTGATATTCAAAAATCTCAATAAAATATTAATCTTAAAAAAATAATGAGTTAGTGTTGGCACAAATTTGGAACCATGCCGTTGTATTATTAATTGAATAGCCTTTGTGTGGTGTCTTTGTCGTTATGCCTCACTTCATGGTGAGAAACCCCATAATAAGAGGAGATATGAGAAGGTCCAGGTGCTGTATCTGTAATTGATCAGTGGCCACAGTGACCAGTGAACGGTGTTCATTATTGTCAGTTATGCTTTCCGCTCCGTGTGGTCCAGTGTGTGGTGCTCACTCATCCGCCGTGTTTCTGTTCTTCATCACCCCCCCCCCCCCCCCCCCCCCCCCCCCACCCGCAGCCTCTTTCTCTGAGCTGGTGTATCTGGTGTTGATCATCGGGGGCGCCATCGGCCTGGGGGTCATCCTCCTGGTGGTCACCGTCTCCTGCAGAAGGTGCATGAAGAAGAGGGCGCGGCAAAGACACCGGGAAGTGGACGTGGAGGTAGTGCCCCGCAAAGAGAGAAAAGACCCCACTGTTTGGTAAGGAGACAGCAAGTAGAAAGGAAGGGGCGACAGAGAGAGATAGAAAAGGAGAAAGAGAGAAAGCGTACAAGTGGTGATGGAAGAGAGGCGTTGTGTGTCTCTCTCTCTCTCTCTCTCTCTCTCTCTCGCTCTCTATTTCTCCTCTTTCTCCCATTGGTGGAGTGGGAATGTGGTGCTCCGCCCCCTCTGGGCCCTGGTTCCTCTAAGGTGCTCCTTCTTATTGGATGCTTCCATTCCACTTCCTGTTTCTCCTCTCATGGTGGTCTTTACAACTCCACCCCCCCCCCCCCCCCAGTTGATGATCAGCTGGGTGGGAAACCAGAACCAAGTGCCTTGGTGTGGATAAAACACTGTAGACTACTGGATCACCATAGACCTTTACCACACTACTATGTGCTTTATCTTTTTCCCAAAAGGAATGTTAAATTGTGTTAAATCTGCTTTGTATAGAGCGTAACAGTGACCGCCCCTTTTTAACAGCTCCGGTGCCGGAAGTAAATTTCCCATGCATTTATCTCGTCCACTTTTCGTAGAATCCTTATAAAAAGAGTATTAAGCCTTTAACCAAGCCAATCGTTCGTTATGGTAGTCGTGACCATATTATGTTTGATTCGGGCATAAAAAGAATTTGGAAAACGGAAGAAAAGGCAAAGGTACAAGACTGTGTACATTATTTTGTTGACCGAGTGAGGAACTACTCATCCCGAATCAAACATAATATGTTAAAAAAGGGGCGGTCACTGTTACGCTCTATTCTTGTTTGTTCTTGTTAAACTCTATTGGCCACTAAACCCATTTCTAGGTTTGTTTTGATGTCTTGGTGATATGGATCAACAGTGTACCTTGTTGTTTACGACCCAACCTAATACCGATCCAAACACCAACACACCAATTCAAGCTACTTTATTAATACATTTAGAGAAACAATAAGATTGTGTACTGTTTTAAACCACTAAAACAAACATCAAACATTAGTACTACATTAGTATTAACAATTATTTAACTCCATATTTTCAAAAAAAACATTTGTTAATGCATATTGGTACAAAGCTTTGGACATAAAAAGTCAAAAGCTAATATTTCAGTTCCTTTTGCATACTGTGGTCTTTTTTTTTAGATTTGAACCATCAAACAGTAACATACATATATCAGGAAAGACCATATAAAGCACTATAACTGTGGGACCTGCTGGGGCAGATTGGTTTGTAAATATTGTATTTGTTTCTCTGCATTTCATTGTAGTCATAAAAATGTTTTGGATGTATGTATCTATTTTTCTTGTTCAGATTTCAATGATTCGATAATCAAATAATTTATATATCAGTCCTATGAATTCAATACATTAAGACAAGACAGAGCATACTGGTTGTAAACACATTTCACAACTCATTTGACCATGGCTAAATTCATACAGTATTTTTCATACTTTATTCAAAATACTATTCTGCAATGTGTTTAATATGTAACACTGCATCGAACCATCTATAAAAGACTATTTAATAGTGTGTGTGTGTTTAGACAAGGTAATGCTCTGTCAAGGACCAAGAGCAGTGTTTGTGTGTTTGTCTCTGGGTATGTGGGACTCTTTTGTTCTCTACTGGGTTTTCAGATCTCTCTGCTGGGGGCCTCCTATGTGTCATTTAATATACAACGTGTACACAGTTAACTGGGCTCCAACTTCAATACCAAGCATCTTGATAGGATCATTTCTCCTGTCAAACAAAAAAATACAGCCGCACCTTAGATGCACAGTTGTGATCACAAATTTGGATCCGAGATGGTTCTGTTGAAGATTCAGCCTCAGACTTTTTCTTAGGACAAGTTTGTGTTGTGCTGTGTGCAAATCTAACTGACTTTCCCTACTGTGTGTGTGTGTGTGTCTGTATGTGTATGTGTGTGTGTGTGTGTGTGTTTGCAACATGTGCTGTGCTGACACGATTGCGCATGTATTATTCATGTGCTTGTCATGGACGCATATTCATGTCCTTGTGTGTTGTGCACATTGCCCTTACCTCTTTCCCTTGTGTGTGCGTGTGTGTCTGTTCATGTGCACGTTTGCATGCCTGTGTGTGTGCATGTGTCATGGACGTGTGTGTGTGTGTGTATGTGTGTGTGTGGGCATATATCTGTGTGTTCTGTATGTGCCTACCTCCTTCCGGGTGTTTGTGTGTGCGCCTGTTTGCATGCCTGTGTGTGTATGTGTGTCTGTGTGTGCGTGTGCGCATTGTACTGTGTGTGTGTGTGTGTGTGTGTGTGTGTGCATTGTGCCATGTTTGTGTGTGTGTGTGTGTGTGTGTGTGTGTGTATGTGTGCGTGCACGCTGGTGCATGTACCAGCCACCCAGCGATGGCTGTCCACCTTTACATGTCCCAGACGTCTATAGAGGTGGACAGTTCAGACGGCATGATCTCCACAGCCAGCTCCAACGACCCCAGCTCCTCAGAGGAGGACGAGAGGAGCACTGACGAGGATGTTGGCGGGGACTCTGATTGAAGGAGTGGGCAGGGACAAACAGTGGGAGAGAAGGGAGAGATGGGTAGGGCAGGTGTGTCAGTACCAGGACTGTCCGGTGAGCCATAAGATGAGCCTGAGAACTTGGCTGGCGGCCCGACCCAGACAGAGTCAAGCAAAGACAGGAGAGTGAAGGGAGGGAAGGTTTCCATTTTCATCATTCACTCAGTGTGTAATACTTGGACTCCCTATGCAAACACACTTTTCACAAATTTGAAAAGGTGGTAGTTGGGGTGGGGGGGTTCGGGGGTGGTCTCTGAAGTGAAAGGTGGTGTTTTCTCTCTGCTGTGAAACAAGTAGTCAAATAAGTGGACACGTGTTGCGGTGGTCATTGACCCTGATGAAGGAAGGCGATATGAGGATAAGGTAGGCCGCAAGGACCAATACATATCAGCTTTTTATTTTTACATGTGGCGATGATTTCTAGTGGAGGCAGAGGAATTAAAAAAGAGTTTGCTTAATGCACTCGGCAGGAGAGCTGTGTTGGTGGACCAGTGTGTGTGTGTGGGGGAGACATAGAGATGCAACAGTGTGATCTGAAAACCTTGGGTAATTGCAAAAGAATGTCCTTGAAACCCTTTTTTGCCAAGCACTCCCAGAATGCATCACAAATACTAACACTGTAAAATGAAAGAGAGTTTGATGTCATTTTCTACTGTTTTGTAAACATTTTTGTAAAATGTGTTGCAGCAAATGTATTTTTTAGCTTACAGCAGCAGTATTTTAAAATTGTTATTGTCACTGTGTGTTTAATAAAATATGGTAGATATAGATAGATAAAGGTTTAATAAAGATCTAATAAAACTGGCATTCTTGAATCTTTACTTCAGGTTCTGCCTCCATTCCAACCACACGAAAGGACATTTACATGGATCCCACTTGGTCCATAAAATAGAAGACCTTCATTTGCATGACATGATTTGATAGGTCTCATCTATTATGTAAAAGCCTCAATCTAGTTATCGAGTATTAATGATGTACCCCATAGGTGCTCATGCATTTCATTGAATGCTTCCATGTGTGTCCTGTCTGCCCTCAGCTGTTTTCCTGCAATTGGTATCCACAGCAAATGGTTGACATTATTGTTTATTGCTGTTTGTGAGGGGAAATATGCTGATGCATGCTTCTCTCACTTCTACCAATGGGTGCTTATTTGGCAGATGAAAGCGTTCATGGGTATGAATACGTTAGTATCCGTTATTGGATATGCTTGGAATTGGCATGTGTGTGTGATTGAGTATGTATCTGTGTATGTGTGTGTGTGATTGTGTGAGTGTATCAGTGACTGAGTGTTTTGGTGCATGCATGTATTTGTTTGCATTGATCAAAGTCTATTCCACTGGGTGCAGCATTGGTCACTGCCTGACTGTGTGTGTGTGTGTGTGTGTGTGTGTGTGTGTGTGTGTGTGTGTGTGTGTGTGTGTGTGTGTGTGTGTGTGTGTGTGTGTGTGTGTGTGTGTGTGTGTGTGTGTGTGTGTGTGTGTGTGTGTGTGTGTGTGTGGTTGCGTGCTTGTGCATGTGTGTGTGTATGCGTGCGTGCGTGCTTGTGTGTGTGTGTGTGTAAGGCTCTAGATTAAAGTAGGGAAGCCCAACAACATTAGCAGGGAGATAAAAGGGTAGAAAGTGAAGGAGTCCATTTACATCTGTGTTATGAACATGTGCTGTGTGGAGAAAGCATATGTGATGTAAGTGGATAAAATAACATAATAATCACCTCAGTAGCACCAGGGTTGCTGTTAATAAGCTTTGCCACTAGCACCCCACTGATAACTCATCATCCATAGCAGGAACCTAGATAGTCTCACAGAGGGAAGCTTTAATTTAAACAAGATATACAAAAAGTTTTCCTAAAGTGAAAGTCTGTGTTTTTTCTGTCAACATTTCTCTGCCAGTTCTCCTTTTACAACACATCAACACAACAAAGGTCACGTCCCCTCGTGGGAACTTTTTTTTACTCATTGGTCATGCTAAAGAAACCCAAAGATGAGTCACTGACTTGGAGAAAAGGTTAAGACTATGAAACAAGTCAAACACATGGGTAGGGTTGCTTTTTTCGAAATGGAAAATGATGCATCCTTACAAAATGGAAATAATAAGATATGCGTCAGCTCTGGAATGCCAACTTCATATCCGCCTGCATTCCATGTGAAGGTTGGCTGTACCTGGAACGGCACAAACACACAGGATATCCTCAACCCACATGCCGTTACATGAAGTATGCAGTCTATAATGTACTGTACCTATACTTTCCCTTCTCTCCGCACGTCCAGTATAAACCATTCAACCATATCTCCATGCTATCATCACCTTCCCACAAAGTTCCTGAAAAAGCACAATGGTTCCAGTATCAAAAAACGTGACAGATTCCCCCCCCCCCCCACACACACACACACACTCGCACGCACATACACCAACACACACAGCAACATAATGAGTGTAAGCTGATGAAATGTTGGGAACAACCTGTTGTTGGGCTGTGGGATAATGGGTCCAACCATTTGAAGCTCCATTATTATTATTATTTGCTGTGTTGACAACAGAAGACTTCTCTCCTTGATGGACGCCGCCAGGGAGCCAGCCTGTGAGTGCGGGGCATTCATTCTGACTGGGAACATTTTGGGACTGAAACACACACTATTGTAGCTCAACAGAGAGTCCTCTATTTACACATGGCAACGCGCTTGTGAATGCACCCAGGTTAGAGGCGAACAACGACTCATGCTTTCCACAATAGGTGGTGATAGAGCTCTTTGAGAACACTGCTGAGGTTACTCAGGTCTCTTATACCGAGAAATAACCCACCTTATGAATACAAAAGGTTTACACCACCAGACTCAACGTGGGTTGCAGATGTGATACAGACACATGATAAATGCTGTGCTTGTGAATGCAGCCTTCAACCAACCCCACCATACAGGGCATTCTTGGAATAAGACACGGTTTCACAACAGACTACTCTGTCTACGCAAGGCTTTAGGCAGTGGAGCATAACAGCTTGAAGTGGAAGCACATTCCTCACTTTTATAGGACATCAATGATTACCTGAACATGGAAGATATCTGACATTTAAACGTGTCACAGTTAGCCAAGAGGCAAATTTACATATGTAGTCCTGGGGCAGGTCAACATAACTATTAAACGTTTTTAAAAAATGTGTTTTTAAAACAATAGGCCTACATTATGTTAGGATACATTAACAGTACATCGGCATTAAAAATAATCAATAAATGCAATGTCCACACTTGAATAAAAAGAGGTGGTGCACACAGAAGCTGGGGATCTATTGTGGGTACAGCTCTGGTGTCCTTTGAGTTTTTCAGTGTTTTTCCACAGTCCAAGGGTAGTGCAGGTCCTTACATTTGTGGGCAGAGCTTGGAAAGAGACGGTTAAACATCCAAAAGTACTCCTTCTAAATGGAGGAATGCAGTCCCCCCTGGATGTGGATGCGTGGATGTGTGTCTCTGCACCTATTGGATCTATAAGAACAGGCAGCCTACACAATGGGCCTTTTGTGGTGATCTGCAGCCATATCACGTCTGTACCTCCACTGCATGAGACTTCTGTGTAATTGAACCATCTAAAATAGGGGATACAGTGTGGAGTGTGTTAGTTTGGAACTAGTCCTAAGTAAATTAGATCCAAATACGATTAAGTGCAATGTAGCCTATACAAAAAAAGATGTTCTTCAAGTTAGATATCACCACCAGACCAAAATTCACAGAATCGTGTTTTTTTTATTGTCACAGCACAATAGATGGTACAGTTAAATCAAGGACAAATAGCCAGTCGGCCTAATAGACATCACAACTTAGTTTTTGCACTAACTGTTTATTTCAATCTCCAATTAGAGATAATTACAAAAATGAAGAAGGGAGCATAGGGACCATGGGTAGGCCTATAATAAGGCAAAGTGCAAGTAGAAATAAGCCTATAACAACATTGGAAGGACCCATGGTTTTATTTTATACAGGGGATTGGCCGGACGATAAGGTAGGTTTGGGAGCCCTGAGCCCTTATGTCAAATGTATTTATAAAATTCTTTCGAGACGAGTTACGTGGTGCTTACTACACGGTCCTTACTACATGGTCCTCACTACACGGGCCTTACTACACAGTCCTTACTACATGGTCCTATTTAATAGGGCTGTTTCTTGCTATATGCGGACTATGCGGTTGCATATGGCCCATAAAGCCACCAGGGGGCCCCCAAGCTGCCATTTTAGCCTTTTTATTTACATTTTTTGTAGAAATCAAAAATCTCTCTTGGTAGCCAAGCACCCTTGTTTGTTGAGTGAAAGCACCTATATGTATATATGTTTATATATATGCACCTGTATGTATGTGTATATATATATATATATATATATAATATTACATTATTAAGACGCTGCAATGCATAGGGGAGCTGTGTCTTGAGCAAATTAACTTCCAACATTACACATTAACCGCAACATATATATTGTACATATATAATTGGTGCAACATTGTGTATGTACATATGCATTCATCAGTTGCAGTGTTTGCCTACATTTTGATTCATTAACAAATGTGTTACTAACATTTAAAATAAACATTTTTGGGGAAATGCAGCGTCTCATGTATGCACATTTGTGAGATAATGCTATGCATGTTATAATGCAGATTTGGTAAATCCGGTTTTCAGGAGTTTCTTGATGTAGGGGAGCCCCAGTGTTTCCCATGTATTATCATTTTCCGTAGGTTTAAATTGCTGGGGTCAACTTGAGATGTTTTTTCACAGATCTAGCCTCTTTTCCACTCAAAGTGCACCAGAATGATGTTAAATGCATGCCCCCGGACCACCTTAGAGGGTTTGAAATCCGCCTCCACCATTGTTTCACAACATAGGGCCCCCCAAACAACATTTTGCATAGGGCCCCCCAAAAAGCTAGAAACGGCCCTGGTCCTTACTGCGCGGTGCTGTATTGGGAACCCACCGGCGCGTCTCGCTCCTACGGTATAACCTGACGCGTCCACGGCGGTGGTACCAAACCCGTCTGACGACGATGTAGTTTACTGGCATTCATATGCAGATATCTGTTTGCAGAGATTACAAGTCACTAGACCCACGCCTATCCCGTCCGGATAACACGGATAAACCTCAGCAGCAGCACGTCCACACATTTCCCACGCGGCGGTAGATCTGTTGTTTTCAACACTATACAAATGGACGTGTTGGCTTATCTTCACATAAGCCCCTGTTACAATACAGTCCACATCAGCGTTTGACGGGAAAAACAGCTTTAAATAAAAACTAAACGGGCATTATAAGGGGCAGTGACTATCCACCAATAGGCGAGCAGCGTCACTTCCTGGTCCACCTGTTCGCCAGGTAGACGAGGCGCAGGAATGGCCGCGCAGGCGTTAAGTCCGATTTAGTCTCAGGTGTGTTTACGTCGGCCAATATAGGAGTAGCTTTGTTTTTGTGTGAGTGAGTGTGTGTGTGTGTGTCTGTGTGTGTGTGTGTGTGTGTGTGTGTGTTAGTTATATCGAGTTGCAAGAGTTAAAAATGGCAGGGCTGCGCCAGAGGATTACGCCTGCTGTGAATGCGATACTGCGTCTGTGGCTGCTGGTGTGTTTCGGTGAGTCAACTTTACCAGACCAGTATTTTCCACTGGGTTCATGAATACCAGTGCCTTTTATTTATTTAGCCTAATATGTATGTATGTAGGCCTAGGATTGGCCTATTCCCCGATAATTCTCTCATAACCTATATGTTATATATATATATATATATATATATATATATATATATATATATATATATATATATATATATATATATAATTTTTTTTTTTTTTTTTGTGTTATGTTGAAAGGCAGGAACTTTAATTTGTTGCTTTCACACAACTTTACACCCTTGTAGATCTGGAGGCCTCCTTCATACTCATGACATGATACAGATGCAAACCATTCAGCCCAAGTTACTTTCTATACTAGTTACTTTCTATACTAGTTACTTTCTATACTAGTTACTTTCTATACTAGTCCTGTATCTAGTTGGCTGTCTTAACGTGCCTCACAGTGGGAAACACATGTGAGCCCTCAAATGGGCAAAACAAGTGGGAAAGGAAATAAGCCTATTCGAATAATATTCATCATCATATAGTTTTTGCTTTTTGTTGTATTTTCGATATCCACGCTATGTGTTGTTTAATGACTAACAGACCCACTTTATTTTGAAATTCAATGATTTAGTTTTGTTGTAATCGTACACATACCTGTGGTGTGAAAGCAATAGGAGGGACATGGATGGTGGGTTGTGTGAAGCCCTCCTCCACTGCACCTACTTTGGCCTTTTTAAGACAATGGGATCATCTGGGCATGAATTCATCCGGACTGCAATTCATTCACAAGAGATGCCGGCTGCTGGGTTGTGTAGTAATGTTGTACCATGCAGAAATGATGCTGTGCTGTACAGCTTCGGCAATGTGGCTGACCACACTCTTCCTCCCGGGACCACCTGGGAATTGCCCAGGCCACTGGATAACACCTCCTGAAAACCTGTTTGGTGACAACATCGCTCGGTACATCATGTTGCTGAGCAGTGTGAATAACCTGTAGCCATGCGGGAACTAAGTAGCTCTGCAACACTGTTCAGATGGGCCTTCCGTGTGTGTGTGTGTGTGTGTGTGTGTGTGTGTGTGTGTGTGTGTGTGTGTGTGTGTGTGTGTGTGTGTGTGTGTGTGTGTGTGTGTGTGTGTGTGTGTGTGTGTGTGTGTGTGTGTCAGGAAAGCATTCCCCATGTTCGCCATCCTACCACCAACCTGTTTTTAATAGTTAGACAATACAATACTGGAATGGTATGGTGGTTGCTACCTCATAGCTATTCATTTAGGCTATTCATCTGTGATATTTTTCAGGCTGAACAGATCAGTAGTATTTTGCAAGTCTCACCGATACTTGGGGAGGGGTTACCTTACACACCAGGAAAGGTGATGACAGCGGTACACATTGAGCAACACGAGCGCGCTGTCCTGCTATCGCCACTTCAGAGACATTAGCAACCTCTGGCGAGGTTGCAACAAGCCAGCAAAGGACGCTGAAACATTAATTTCCTGTAGTTCACGTTCTACCTGGGAGAATGGACCTTCGGCTTCTGTTTAATTGAACTTCATGGTCTTCTTCACACATTTCAAAGTCACTCAACGCCTGCTTCCGTTCACTCCCATTCTCTGTTTACCCAACTCCCTGTTATTCCCTAGTCTCACAATACCAGATGATCGGAGATCTCGCCGCCTACCAATCGTCTGGGGATTTCTGAATGCAAGTTAGTTGCTAGAACGGCCGCTAACCTACGGCCCTTACATTTGACCCGAAATGATGCTCCCCCCCCCCCCCCCCCCCCATTCTCCTCCATAGTGAAACAAACTGGAGATATAGCGAATCACTTTGTAACACAGAGAGAGCTTTTTAAAACATTGAAAATGGACGTCCTGAGCAATGTTGGATTATTTGATTGATCGAATGTGTGCTCAGTCCACAAGATTGGTGCAATTAAGGATTTACAGTGACTTTGTTTGAACATTTTAACCCAGGACAAGAAAGACTTGGCTTGTTTACCAACTTTTTTTGTTTCTCAACTTCTGCATGTCACCGCCCCAATATGAAGGGCCGCCCTCAAGACTTTTGATTGGTTCTGCAATGCAGGTTATTTTTTTAATTCTCCAACTGTTTTCCGACCAGTTTAAGCAACGAAACCTGGAAGATTGTCCTCAGTCTCTAGTTGAGCGAAGCGTTTAGAGACTGACTTGTGAGTCTACATATTCCCATACCCACTCACGTGTGTGTGTGTGTGTGTGTGTGTGTGTGTGTGTCCTCACCCCCCCAGTTCCCTCCCCTCTGTCCTCCATCACAGTGAGTTCCCCAGCAGAGCTCCATGCTTCTAAGGGGGAGTCTGTCATCCTGTCCTGCATGTTCACCTCCACCAGCAGACCCACCAGTCGGATGTCCGTCGACTGGTCCTACAGGCCGCCCAGCGGGGGGGCACCGCAGACGGTGAGTGAGTGTGCAGCTACATGCACCAACCATCATCAATCATATCTAATACCAGGGCTTGAAAACGAAATTATTTTTCAATCGTTCCGCTCCGAACGGAACCGGTATATTTAACGTTTTCGTTCTTGCGTTCTGCCACCAACATATCGTTCCTGAACCGGCTCGGAACGTAAAATAACGTTCGTTCTTAACGTTCCGGCAGTGTTATTGGGCCTAGTCTATTTTTGTGGTCGATACCTTACAATAGACCTAGTTATTGGTATATAACCAGGGTGGTGGTGGGAATTTGTGACAGCTGAGCTTAGCGGGCGGCGAAGTGAATGCGGCAACCGGATTATTTTTTTTTTTTTCATGAAATAGGCTATGCTTTTGTGAAATTTTATAGGCTATATAGAGAACGAAAAAAAAAACGTTATTAACCGGTTTTGGGGATTTCAGAATAACGTTTCTGTTCCGGAACAGTTGAAGACCATTTGGTTTTCGTTTCCGTTTCCGTTCCTTGTAAAATTCCGTTCGTTTTCGGTTTTTGTTTTCGTTCCTTGAACCGGTTCGGAGCCCTGTCTAATACTGATAATAATAATAACGATGATAATGTCTGAGACTGATTCTTAGAATATCACAAGGACATTCATTTCTTAGCATCTTGGCATTGTTCATAGTGGTGGGAACAATGACAAAAATAATTTATGCATTATGCCCAATACATTTCTGTATATTTTTTTCCTTTCTACCGTAAGAATATGCTGTTCTCAGTTGGGTTGATTCTCAGGATAATGAAACATTGCTCTGATTGACTGCTGAGTGGAAGTTGTTTTTGTTTTGGGTGAAAAAAATACTGATATTGACATCATCCAATCAAACAACTGTGACTTTGGGCCAAAAAATGCAAACCAATCAGATCTCACAGTTTACTGCCTATTTGAATATAAAATATATTTGCCTTTAAGTAGGGATTATAGGGGATAGATGATGATGCCATATTGTAGGTGCTTAGGTTTTCCTCACTCTTGCTGTCTCCTCTGTATCTACTGAGTTTTGTTCATCAAAGTGCCACAAATGGTGTAATGTACATTATGACCAGGCCTGAACTGCTGTGGGTAGCGCTGTGGAACTGACAGTTCAGTGGGTCAGAGAGACCAGGGGCCGTATTCACAAAGGATCTTAGCGCTAAAAGTAGCTCCTAACTGGCGAATTTAGGAGAAACTCCTAAAAATAATGGGCGTGTCAGTCTTAAATTTAGGACTCCTAATGTTTTTCACTAAGAGCAATTCACAAAGTATTTTAGGCCTAAAAGTAACACCTAAGTCTAGGAGAGCCTAAAAGTCCTCGAGAGGACTCCTAACTCACTAAGACCTATTCACAAAGAATCGGAAAATGACTGCGAGACGAAATGTTTTGGAGACAGTGGAAGACTGTGAATTGATCAAGAGATATCGGCTAAATCGTGAGGGTATAAAACTTGTTGTGGAATTAGTGCGGGATGCAATAACATCCCCGACTAACAGGAATAACTCGATTAGGAAATAAAATGTTTGGCAACACTACGATATTTAGCAACAGGGAAAATGCAAGTTTGCAATGCCGACGATTTAGGAATATCGCAACCATCAGTCAGCCATAAACCGAACCATGAACGCGCTCCGTAGACCACATATCAATTCAATTAAATTCAAACTTTATTAAGGACACATCTCATGAAAGGTCCATAACACCAACACAACACAATAATAATAAAATAATAAAAATAGAATAAAAAATACACACACACACACACACACATATATATATAGGCTATATATATATATAGGCTATATATATATATATATATATATATATATATATATATATATATATATATATATATATATATATAATGTATATATATAAATGTAGCCTACACATATGTAAATATACACACACACACACACACACGATTCCACAATGATCCTATATTTACATACAGGCTAGAAGAGCTGACAGAGCTCAGTTTAAAGTTGGTTAAGGCTGAAATAATACCATTAATATCATCCAACAGTTTATTTGGTTTCCTTTGGACAATCAACAACTACACATGATCAAAGCCAACTTCATGGCATGCAGGTATGCCCGGTGTGGTCGGTGCTGTTGACGGGACGCACATACAAATAATTGCGCCATCAAAAGATGAGGACGTGTTCGTCAATAGAAAGAAAGTAGCCTACATTCCATCAACACGCAGATTGCTTTTGATGCAACTTTTAACATTCTTGATGTTGCGAAGTGGCCTGGGTCTACCCATGATCCGCGTATTTTAATGGGGAGCGGTCTGAGGCGTGAGGCACCGTGTACCAGTTGGGTGTCTTGCTGGGTGACAGTGGCTGTCCCTGCAAGACGTCTTGACACCCTATCTCAGTCCACAACCGGGAGCACAGTTAAGTATAACATGCAAGTGATTACGGATTAGTCCTATGCGTAAAAAACATCGTATTAGCTCTTTGTCGCCTTTTATTTGTTGAATCCATATTTATTATTGTTTGCTGTGTTCCTCCATATATGTTAGGGCACACAAAAATACACGAAATCTTGTGGAGAGAGGATGTGATCACAGTGATCACTGTATGCGCCATTCTCCACAACCGGTATGGGCTTTTATTAAAAGTGTTGAATAGTGGAGATATGCTCAGTGAATAATAGTTTGCAGGGTGCTTTTAATTGCCTCCTTGAATTAATGCAATTTACGTATTTTTATTGTTTTTATTGTTTATCTCTCTCTCTTTAACGTGCATATAGGCTACAACGTCATTATCGTGGTCTGCACAAACTTGTCATCATGCGTGTATTCTGCTAACTGCACTGTCCATAACTATTTGATAGGGATGTCTAGCCTAGGCTACTTCCTTGTTCTTCGGTGATTTAGTGGGCTCGTTTTCACAGAGACCGCCTGCTCTGAACAACCAATCACCGGACTGACCGCTTCCAAACTCGTGCACGAGAATCGACGTAATCCATAGCAACGGCGCGTCACTCTTAGTTCACTCTTAGTGATTTATCCTTAGTATGAGTACGGTCTCAGCGGCTTTGTGAATAACTTTTAAGAAAAAACTCCTACGTAAAATGTTTTAGCGCGAGTTAGGAGCACTCCTAGCGGTAAGATAAAATGCTTTGTGAATACGGCCCCAGGAGACCATCCATGTTCTCAGACTGGTAACTGTGATGACCATAGCATGGTTAACTTCACAGTGGACATGTTGCCAGTCTAGAGAAGGTGTAAACGATACAAACGCCCTGAATCCTTATCAAATATATCGAAATGCTGGACATTTGGAGAGGAATCAACTATTAAGTAGAATAATGATGGAGCACATTTGTGCTCTACCATTGTATGTTGTCCTTGTGGAGTGTAAAGTAGTTTGAGTATCAAGAAAATGTTTTGCTTTGAAAATCTGTCATTTTTTCTATCTGGGCCTGTATTTTCGGCCTACATTTTCTACTGCAGATTATTACAGCATACATTGCACTTTATGAAACCAAATGTTTGAAGAAAAATAGTAGTAAGATATATTGAGTAGACGCTAATAGACGCTTTGCTCTTCGCTCTCCGCTCTTACTTTCTTACTTTTCTTTTTTTCCCCATTGTAATCCTGTCCTTTTGCTACAAAATTTATGGAAAGCGGGTCCTGGATATTTCTAAATCACTGGGAGCTTAATTTATGAAAGTATCTGAAGGCTACCACTATTATTTAAACCCTTTTTACTTTGTGAGTGTGGCCTATCAGCAGCATAAGCCTGCACTATACTGACTGGGTTTGTGGAGCTCAGCTAAGCTAAGCTAATTAGCAACAAGATGCCTCCCTTTTCCACGGATGACTACCACAAACTTCTCCAGAAGATAGCAGTACTGGAGACGAAAATTCTGCGACTCGAAGTCAACGTGGAGGTAAATGGTCAATATGGGAATGAAACCACTCTACCGATGACCCAAATCAGTGGAAAGGAGCAGGCTAACAGACAAATGCTTTGTGCAAAGCCAAAGCATAATTCATGTAAAGATAAATCGCTTCCCTCAGATATGGGAAGACGGTTAACAGGCAGAACCCAGCACCTGGAGACTCGTGATGATACTGAGTGGCCTGCACTGCCATCACACAGGAGGGTCTCTTCAACCCCAGTACCAAGGAGAAAACAGCCATGGAATGTGGCTAAAACAAAAAGTAAGAGCAAACCGACCAAAGACACAGGGATTCTACTAGAGAACAGATTTGCTCCACTTTTACAAGACCCCGACTCCCCAAAAGAAAGGTCATCTTCCAGCACCGGAGAAAGGTATGAGGCTAAATCATATACTAAAAGGCTGCAGAAAGAGCTAACCACTGGGCCTCAAATGCTGATAGTGGGTGACGGAGCTGTGAATAAGACAAAACACTTTTTCAGCAAAAACACCAAAGTACTTTGTTTTACCAATGATATGGTGTCCGATATCTCAGAGAAAATTCTGGAAATCACTGCTGAGCATCCGACAGTGAAATCTCTCGTCATTCACACAGGAGCACTTGATGTTGTCAAGCAACAATCGGCGGTATTGAAACGGGATTTTAATGATCTGCTGAACAAAGTTTGATGTCTGAATACTGAGGTGTTTATCAGTGGACCTCTACCAACAGTTCGGCGAGGAGACGAGAGATTCAGCAGGCTGTTGATGCTAAACAGATGGCTCAAAGATACGTGTGCTGCTCAATCAGTGAATTTTATTGACAATTTCAACATTTTTTGGGAACGCAGACACCTCTTTGAGGCAGATGGATTTTGTCTTAACAAGTCAGGAGTACAGTTGTTAAGCTACAACATTTTTGATTTTTTGCGTCCGTCACCAGCAGCCCCTGCCAAGGACAAGAGGTGAGACAATCCAAAACAACAGATAAGATAAGAGAGGCTTTAACATCATCATCCTTACCCCAACACGAGTAGTTTCCCCCAGCCCCAACAGCCCAACATGAGGAGTCTCCCCCAGCCCCAACAACCCAACAGGAGGAGTCTCCCCCAGCCCCAACAGCCCAACAAGTTTTCTCCCCTAAATCCCCCTCCTTGTCCAGCCCCTCCCATTCCACCACGCTGGAAAACACCATCACCCAAACATCACAGAGCCCCCCCCACCTCCTCTGACTCAGATAATCTGTGAGTCGGACTGATATGTGCCGGGTCCAGGCTGCAATACTGATACCAATAATGTTCTCCCCCAAGAAAAGTCAAGGCCCTATGGAGTTCAGATAGCCTTCTCAATCCCTGTGATGACAGGTAACAGAAGAATGGTTAAACTGGTGAGAATTAAAAAGGGTAAATCTGCCAATTTATTAAGTATAGCATGTCAACCTAGAAATATACCATTGTCTCCTGCTATCTCCACAAGATTAGCTCTACTCAATATCAGATCACTAGTCAACAAATCACTGTTAGTTAATGACGTCATTATGACCTATGATCTAGATTTTTTTACTTCTTAGTGAAACATGGCTCACTGAATGTAGCTGTTGTGCTATTCTCAATGAGGCAGCACCAACAAATTTCAGTTTTATGAACAAGTGTCGAACTGGTAAGAAAGGCGGGGGAGTTGCTGCCATCTTTAAATCTGTATTTCAGTGCAAGGAAATTACGTTAGGTGATTTTAGCTCTTTTGAATATCTCTGTTTTTTACTAAAAGGTGATCCAAAAGTTCTTTTTTTTAATCATTTATAGACCTCCAAGATACTCAGGAAAATTAATTGATGAGTTTGCTGAACTGCTGTCAGTTATCTGCACTGATTACAACTTTTTTATCATAACAGGGGATTTTAACATTCACGTAGACAATAACATGGACAGTAATGCCAAAGAACTCTCTGCTCTACTTGACACCTTTGGCCTCTTGCAACATGTGAAAGGGCCCACACACACTCGAGGCCACACTCTGGATCTGGTTATCTCTAAAGGTGTTAACATTTCTTCTGTTGATGTTAAGGACTTGGCTCTTTCTGATCGTTTCTGTGTGTTCTTTGACTTACAGATCATTCCAAATGTTCAGTTAACCTCTGTGTCTGTTAAGAGAAGGTACATAAATGAGAATACCAGTGCAAAGTTTATGGAGGCTATAGCTATGTCACCAACTGTGAGTGCAGAGTCAGTTGATGAACTCCTAGATAAATTTAACTGGAAAATCTCAAATGTCATGGATGCTGTTGCACCTATTAAAACTAAGACGACCTTGATCAGAAAGAAAACACCATGGAGGAACACTATGATGTAAAGGCTTCAAAAACAGAATGCAGGAAAGCGGAGTGTAAGTGGAGAAAAACTAAACTTCAAATTCACCATGACCTCTACAAAATAAGTCTTTGTAATTTTAACTATGAGTTACTCAAGGCTAGACAGCGACACTTTTCTGAAATTATTAATAAGAACATCAACAACACTCGCACTCTATTTGCTATGGTTGATAAGCTGACAAACCCCCCTAAACAGATAGCTCCAGAACTCCTTTCCACAGCAAAATGCAATGAATTTGCTTGCTTTTTCAGTGAAAAAATCCAGTCCATAAGGTTAAACATTAACACAAATCAACAAAACAATAAAATAACGCAATCCCTAAGACCTCCCAGGAATAACTCAACTGTGATGTCAGAATTTAATTTGACCAAAAAAACATAGAGGAAACAGTTCAGCATCTAAAACCATCAACATGCTGTCTTGACACAATGCCATCAGACTTTTTAAAAACTATTGTGAACTCTGTCCAAATAGATTTGCGACAAATAATAAATAGCTCACTTCAATCGGGCACGTTTCCTAAATCCCTAAAAGTAGCTGCCATTAAGCCACTCTTAAAAAAGAGAACGCTGGATGCTTCCATGTTAACCAACTACATACCTATCTCAAATCTTCCTTTTATAGCCAAGATCGTTGAGAAAGTGCTTTTTAATCAACTCAGCAATTTCTTGAATTCCAGTGGCCTTTTTGACAAATTTCAATCAGGTTTCCGACCTCACCACAGTACAGAAACAGCTCTTATTAGAGTGTTAAATGATATTAGGTTAAACACTGACTCAGGCAAGGTGTCAGTTCTGGTCCTGTTGGATCTCAGTGCGCATTTGACACTGTGGATCACAGTATATTGTTAAACAGGTTGGAAACTTGGGCAGGACTCAGCGGAACAGTCCTAGAATGGTTCAGGTCCTACTTGGAAGAGCGGAGTTATTTTGTGACCATTGGAAGTTATGAATCCAATCGAATGGCTATGACATGTGGAGTTCCTCAGGGGTCTGTTCTTGGACCCCTTCTGTTCAGTCTATATATGCTGCCTTTGGGTCAAGTTCTGCAGAACTCTAATGTAGACTATCACAGTTATGCAGATGACACGCAGATATACATAGCACTGTCCTCAGATGACTACAGTCCAATACAGTCATTGTGTCACTGTTTAGAGCAAGTAACAAATTGGATGAACCAAAATGTCCTTCAATTAAATCAGGACAAAACTGAGGTAATTGTTTTTGGCAATAAAGAGAAGAGGATTGCCATCAGTAAACATCTCGAGTCACCCTCTCTAAAAACTAGGGACCAAGTCAGAAACCTTGGCGTGCTGATAGACTCAGATTTGACCTTCAGCAGTCATATCAAATCCATCACCAAAACAGCCTTCTATCAGCTTAAGAACATATCCAGAGTGAAGGGTTGTATGTCTCAAACAGACCAGGAGAAGTTGATTCATGCTTTCATCTCCAGTAGACTCGACTACTGTAACGGTCTTCTGACTGGACTCCCACAAAAAAGCATTAAACAGCTGCAGGTCATTCAGAATGCTGCAGCTCAAGTTTTAACCAGAACAAAGAGATCAGAGCACATTACTCCAGTTCTAAAGTCTTTACACTGGCTCCCAGTCAGCTATAGAATAGACTTTAAAGTTCTGCTACTGGTCTACAAATCACGTAATGGTTTAGGTCCAGAATACATGAACGACATCTTAGTAGAATACAAACCCAGTAGGGCTCTGAGATCTACTGACTCAGGTCAGTATGGGGGTATTATTGAGACAATATTATTTGTGTGTGCGTATCTCAATCTGTGTGTGTGTAATAAGATTTGTGTGTATTCACATTTGTGTGTATTCACATTTGTGTGTGCGTAGTAAGATTTGTCTCTGTATTCACATTTGTGTGTGTGTAAAAAAATCTGTGTGTCTGTATTCACATTTGTGTGTTTGTGATAAGATGTGTGTGTCTGTATTCACATTTGTGTGTGTGTAAAAAAATGTGTACTGAGATCTGTAAATGTCTGTCATCAGTTATAACTCAGGCGGGAGCTCTGATTGGCCGTCTTTTTACACGTGGATTTTGGCACACTTCTGCCGTGCAGATCTGCAAATGCGATCCGTGTGTAAAAACGATTTGTCTGTAACTTCACGCAATACAGTCTACACACCACTAGTCGGCGCATAGCACCCAGTGATGTTAAGCATGTCATTGTCATGGGTAAGATGGCTGCCGTTATAATGACACTGGCCGGTCGCCGGAAACTTCGAACAACTCATGGGCTTTACAATGCGTTTATTTATGAGGAAAACAAACGTTAACTTACCCATGAGTTGTTCGAAGTTTCCGACGACCGCCAGTGTCA
>JAOPHQ010001009.1:0-37627 GCA_030340625.1 Merluccius polli
GTAGTCTAGACTCTGTTGTCTAGACAACAGAGTCTAGACAACAGAGTCTAGACTACTGGGCCCAGTAGTCTAGACTCTGTTGTCTAGACAACAGAGTCTAGACAACAGAGTCTAGACTACTGGGCCCAGTAGTCTAGACTCTGGTGTACCCACTAGTCACCAGTAGTCTAGACTCTGTTGTCTAGACAACAGAGTCTAGACAACAGAGTCTAGACTACTGGGCCCAGTAGTCTAGACTCTGTTGTCTAGACAACAGAGAACAGATAGGGCTGTTTATCTATTTGCAGGCCTGTTTATCGTCGATCCGTATTTGGCTTTGAAGCTGCTGTGTGTGTAACTGACTGCAGAGATCCTTCTGGCCAGGAAGCGGTCGGGTGCTGCTGCCAGGCAGGAAGTGGTTAGGCAGCAGGTGCCAACGATACCATGACGACGCTCAGCGAGGCGGGATTACACGTATCTGACACATTCAAAATGGAGGGCTAGGGTTGAGAGAGAGAGAGAGAGAGAGAGAGAGAGAGAGAGAGAGAGAGAGAGAGAGAGAGAGAGAGGGAGAGAGAGAGAGAGAGAGATTCATGTTTTCAGGGGCGTAGGGACGTAGATACAGTATATATATATGTATATATATATATATACATATATATATATATTTATGATGGGATGAAAACCTGGAAAATGGAAAGTACATTTATTGTGAGCAGTATTGTGTGACAGTGGGACACCGGTTCTGCAGATGGTTCCTCTGAGAAGGTGTGGGCTGCTGCACAACAAACATGACACACTTGAACCCAAAGGCCACCCAGACCACTCTGGGTCAGAGGTTCCCGCGCCGGTCGGTCCCCAGCTCTCCATCCACTCCAGGGTGGGTCAGTGAAGTCAGTACCTAGAGTAAGACCTACAGGAGAAGGTTCTGGAGATGTGGACGTAGATACAGTAGCGTTATGAGACCTACAGGAGAAGGTTCTGGAGATACCTGGACGTAGATACAGTACCGTTATGAGACCTACAGGAGAAGGTTCTGGAGATACCTGGACGTAGATACAGTAGCGTTATGAGACCTACAGGAGAAGGTTCTGGAGATACCTGGACGTAGATACAGTAGCGTTATGAGACCTACAGGAGAAGGTTCTGGAGATACCTGGACGTAGATACAGTAGCGTTATGAGACCTACAGGAGGAGGAGCTGGAGATACCTGGACGTAGATACAGTAGTGTTATAAGACCTACAGGAGGTTCTGGAGATGTGGACGTAGATACAGTAGCGTTATGAGACCTACAGGAGGAGGTTCTGGAGATGTGGACGTAGATACAGTAGCGTTATGAGACCTACAGGAGGAGGAGCTGGAGATACCTGGACGTAGATACAGTAGCGTTATGAGACCTACAGGAGGAGGAGCTGGAGATACCTGGACGTAGATACAGTAGCGTTATGAGACCTACAGGAGAAGGTTCTGGAGATACCTGGACGTAGATACAGTAGCGTTATGAGACCTACAGGAGGTTCTGGAGATGTGGACGTAGATACAGTAGCGTTATGAGACCTACAGGAGAAGGAGCTGGAGATACCTGGACGTAGATACAGTAGCGTTATGAGACCTACAGGAGGAGGATCTGGAGATACCTGGACGTAGATACAGTAGCGTTATGAGACCTGCAGGAGAAGGTTCTGGAGATACCTGGACATAGATACAGTAGCGTTATGAGACCTACAGGAGGATCTGGAGATACCTGGACGTAGATACAGTAGCGTTATGAGACCTACAGGAGGAGGATCTGGAGATGTGGACGTAGATACAGTAGTGTTATGAGACCTACAGGAGAAGGAGCTGGAGATACCTGGACGTAGATACAGTAGCGTTATGAGACCTACAGGATATGGAGCTGGAGATACCTGGACGTAGATACAGTAGCGTTATGAGACCTACAGGAGAAGGTTCTAGAGATACCTGGACGTAGATACAGTAGCGTTATGAGACCTACAGGAGAAGGAGCTGGAGATACCTGGACGTAGATACAGTAGCGTTATGAGACCTACAGGAGAAGGAGCTGGAGATACCTGGACGTAGATACAGTAGCGTTATGAGACCTACAGGAGGAGGATCTGGAGATACCTGGACGTAGATACAGTAGCGTTATGAGACCTACAGGAGAAGGAGCTGGAGATACCTGGACGTAGATAAAGTAGCGTTATGAGACCTACAGGAGGAGGATCTGGAGATACCTGGACGTAGATACAGTAGCGTTATGAGACCTACAGGAGGAGGATCTGGAGATACCTGGACGTAGATACAGTAGCGTTATGAGACCTACAGGAGGAGGATCTGGAGATACCTGGACGTAGATACAGTAGCGTTATGAGACCTACAGGAGAAGGTTCTGGAGATGTGGACGTAGATACAGTAGTGTTATAAGACCTACAGGAGGTTCTGGAGATGTGGACGTAGATACAGTAGTGTTATAAGACCTACAGGAGGTTCTGGAGATGTGGACGTGGATACAGTAGCGTTATGAGACCTGCAGGAGAAGGAGCTGGAGATACCTGGACGTGGATACAGTAGCGTTATGAGACCTACAGGAGAAGGTTCTGGAGATACCTGGACGTAGATACAGTAGCGTTATGAGACCTACAGGAGGAGGATCTGGAGATACCTGGACGTAGATACAGTAGCGTTATGAGACCTACAGGAGGAGGATCTGGAGATACCTGGACGTAGATACAGTAGCGTTATGAGACCTACAGGAGAAGGTTCTGGAGATGTGGACGTAGATACAGTAGTGTTATAAGACCTACAGGAGGTTCTGGAGATGTGGACGTAGATACAGTAGTGTTATAAGACCTACAGGAGGTTCTGGAGATGTGGACGTGGATACAGTAGCGTTATGAGACCTGCAGGAGAAGGAGCTGGAGATACCTGGACGTGGATACAGTAGCGTTATGAGACCTACAGGAGGTTCTGGAGATGTGGACGTAGATACAGTAGCGTTATGAGACCTGCAGGAGAAGGTTCTGGAGATACCTGGACGTAGATACAGTAGCGTTATGAGACCTACAGGAGAAGGTTCTGGAGATACCTGGACGTAGATACAGTAGTGTTATGAGACCTACAGGAGAAGGTTCTGGAGATACCTGGACGTAGATACAGTAGCGTTATAAGACCTACAGGAGAAGGTTCTGGAGATGTGGACGTAGATACAGTAGCGTTATGAGACCTACAGGAGGTTCTGGAGATACCTGGACGTAGATACAGTAGCGTTATGAGACCTACAGGAGAAGGTTCTGGAGATACCTGGACGTAGATACAGTAGCGTTATGAGACCTACAGGAGGAGGAGCTGGAGATACCTGGACGTAGATACAGTAGTGTTATAAGACCTACAGGAGGTTCTGGAGATGTGGACGTAGATACAGTAGCGTTATGAGACCTACAGGAGAAGGTTCTGGAGATACCTGGACGTAGATACAGTAGCGTTATGAGACCTACAGGAGGAGGAGCTGGAGATACCTGGACGTAGATACAGTAGCGTTATGAGACCTACAGGAGGTTCTGGAGATACCTGGACGTAGATACAGTAGCATTATAAGACCTACAGGAGGTTCTGGAGATGTGGACGTAGATACAGTAGCATTATAAGACCTACAGGAGGTTCTGGAGATGTGGACGTAGATACAGTAGCGTTATGAGACCTGCAGGAGAAGGTTCTGGAGATGTGGACATAGATACAGTAGCGTTATGAGACCTACAGGAGAAGGAGCTGGAGATACCTGGACGTGGATACAGTAGCGTTATGAGACCTACAGGAGGTTCTGGAGATGTGGACGTAGATACAGTAGCGTTATGAGACCTACAGGAGAAAGGAGCTGGAGATACCTGGACGTAGATACAGTAGCGTTATGAGACCTACAGGAGAAGGTTCTGGAGATACCTGGACGTAGATACAGTAGCGTTATGAGACCTACAGGAGAAGGTTCTGGAGATACCTGGACGTAGATACAGTAGCGTTATGAGACCTACAGGAGAAGGTTCTGGAGATACCTGGACGTAGATACAGTAGCGTTATAAGACCTACAGGAGAAGGTTCTGGAGATGTGGACGTAGATACAGTAGCGTTATGAGACCTGCAGGAGAAGGTTCTGGAGATGTGGACGTAGATACAGTAGCGTTATGAGACCTACAGGAGGAGGATCTGGAGATACCTGGACGTGGATACAGTAGCGTTATGAGACCTACAGGAGGAGGAGCTGGAGATACCTGGACGTAGATACAGTAGCGTTATGAGACCTACAGGAGAAGGAGCTGGAGATACCTGGACGTAGATACAGTAGCGTTATGAGACCTACAGGAGAAGGTTCTGGAGATACCTGGACGTAGATACAGTAGCGTTATGAGACCTACAGGAGAAGGTTCTGGAGATACCTGGACGTAGATACAGTAGCGTTATGAGACCTACAGGAGAAGGTTCTGGAGATACCTGGACGTAGATACAGTAGCGTTATGAGACCTACAGGAGGTTCTGGAGATACCTGGACGTAGATACAGTAGCGTTATGAGACCTGCAGGAGGAGGAGCTGGAGATACCTGGACGTAGATACAGTAGCGTTATGAGACCTACAGGAGGTTCTGGAGATACCTGGACGTAGATACAGTAGCGTTATGAGACCTGCAGGAGGAGGTTCTGGAGATACCTGGACGTAGATACAGTAGCGTTATGAGACCTACAGGAGAAGGAGCTGGAGATACCTGGACGTGGATACAGTAGCGTTATGAGACCTACAGGAGGTTCTGGAGATGTGGACGTAGATACAGTAGCGTTATGAGACCTACAGGAGGTTCTGGAGATGTGGACGTAGATACAGTAGCGTTATGAGACCTACAGGAGAAGGTTCTGGAGATGTGGACGTAGATACAGTAGCGTTATGAGACCTACAGGAGGAGGAGCTGGAGATACCTGGACGTAGATACAGTAGCGTTATAAGACCTACAGGAGAAGGTTCTGGAGATGTGGACGTAGATACAGTAGCGTTATGAGACCTACAGGAGAAGGAGCTGGAGATACCTGGACGTAGATACAGTAGCGTTATGAGACCTACAGGAGAAGGTTCTGGAGATGTGGACGTAGATACAGTAGCGTTATGAGACCTGCAGGAGAAGGTTCTGGAGATGTGGACGTAGATACAGTAGCGTTATGAGACCTACAGGAGGTTCTGGAGATGTGGACGTAGATACAGTAGCGTTATGAGACCTACAGGAGAAGGTTCTGGAGATGTGGACGTAGATACAGTAGCGTTATGAGACCTACAGGAGAAGGTTCTGGAGATGTGGACGTAGATACAGTAGCGTTATGAGACCTAAAGGAGGTTCTGGAGATGTGGACGTAGATACAGTAGCGTTATGAGACCTACAGGAGGTTCTGGAGATGTGGACGTAGATACAGTAGCGTTATGAGACCTACAGGAGGTTCTGGAGATGTGGACGTAGATACAGTAGCGTTATGAGACCTACAGGAGAAGGTTCTGGAGATACCTGGACGTAGATACAGTAGCGTTATGAGACCTACAGGAGGTTCTGGAGATGTGGACGTAGATACAGTAGCGTTATGAGACCTACAGGAGAAGGTTCTGGAGATGTGGACGTAGATACAGTAGCGTTATGAGACCTACAGGAGAAGGTTCTGGAGATGTGGACGTAGATACAGTAGCGTTATGAGACCTGCAGGAGAAGGTTCTGGAGATGTGGACGTAGATACAGTAGCGTTATGAGACCTACAGGAGAAGGTTCTGGAGATGTGGACGTAGATACAGTAGCGTTATGAGACCTACAGGAGGTTCTGGAGATGTGGACGTAGATACAGTAGCGTTATGAGACCTACAGGAGGTTCTGGAGATGTGGACGTAGATACAGATACTGCTGTCTCTCCTCACTCTCTCTGAGATGAGTCAGGAGCCAAAACCCTGAGGCTGGAGAGGACACCGGTGAAGAGTTGGTGCATTGTCTGAAAACACGCTCACGTCTTCTGCAGCCTGCAGCCTCCACCACATCCTCTAACACTAGACCAGCCTCCACCACATCCTCTAACACTAGACCAGCCTCCACCACATCCTCTAACACTAGACCAGCCTCCACCACATCCTCTAACACTAGACCAGCCTCCACCACATCCTCTAACACTAGACCAGCCTCCACCACATCCTCTAACACTAGACCAGCCTCCACCACATCCTCTAACAACACTAGACCAGCCTCCACCACATCCTCTAACACTAGACCAGCCTCCACCACATCCTCTAACAACACTAGACCAGCCTCCACCACATCCTCTAACACTAGACCAGCCTCCACCACATCCTCTAACACTAGACCAGCCTCCACCACATCCTCTAACACTAGACCAGCCTCCACCACATCCTCTAACACTAGACCAGACCCCACCACATCCTCTAACACTAGACCAGCCTCCACCACATCCTCTAACACTAGACCAGCCTCCACCACATCCTCTAACACTAGACCAGCCTCCACCACATCCTCTAACACTAGACCAGCCTCCACCACATCCTCTAACAACACTAGACCAGCCTCCACCACATCCTCTAACACTAGACCAGCCTCCACCACATCCTCTAACAACACTAGACCAGCCTCCACCACATCCTCTAACACTAGACCAGCCCCACCACATCCTCTAACACTAGACCAGCCTCCACCACATCCTCTAACACTAGACCAGCCTCCACCACATCCTCTAACACTAGACCAGCCTCCACCACATCCTCTAACACTAGACCAGCCTCCACCACATCCTCTAACACTAGACCAGCCTCCACC
Source organism: Merluccius polli (assembly GCA_030340625.1). NCBI lineage: Eukaryota > Metazoa > Chordata > Actinopteri > Gadiformes > Merlucciidae > Merluccius > Merluccius polli. The sequence continues at coordinate 6,821 of JAOPHQ010001009.1, forward strand.
ACATCCTCTAACAACACTAGACCAGACCCCCACCACATCCTCTAACAACACTAGACCAGCCTCCACCACATCCTCTAACACTAGACCAGCCCCCACCACATCCTCTAACACTAGACCAGCCTCCACCACATCCTCTAACACTAGACCAGCCTCCATCACATCCTCTAACACTAGACCAGCCTCCACCACATCCTCTAACACTAGACCAGCCTCCACCACATCCTCTAACACTAGACCAGCCTCCACCACATCCTCTAACAACACTAGACCAGCCTCCACCACATCCTCTAACAACACTAGACCAGTCTCCACCACATCCTCTAACACTAGACCAGCCTCCACCACATCCTCTAACACTAGACCAGCCTCCACCACATCCTCTAACACTAGACCAGCCTCCACCACATCCTCTAACACTAGACCAGCCTCCACCACATCCTCTAACACTAGACCAGCCTCCACCACATCCTCTAACACTAGACCAGCCTCCACCACATCCTCTAACACTAGACCAGCCTCCACCACATCCTCTAACACTAGACCAGCCTCCACCACATCCTCTAACAACACTAGACCAGCCTCCACCACATCCTCTAACACTAGACCAGCCTCCACCACATCCTCTAACACTAGACCAGCCCCCACCACATCATCTAACAACACTAGACCAGCCTCCACCACATCCTCTAACACTAGACCAGCCTCCACCACATCCTCTAACACTAGACCAGCCTCCACCACATCCTCTAACACTAGACCAGCCTCCACCACATCCTCTAACACTAGACCAGCCTCCACCACATCCTCTAACACTAGACCAGCCTCCACCACATCCTCTAACAACACTAGACCAGCCTCCACCACATCCTCTAACACTAGACCAGCCTCCACCACATCCTCTAACACTAGACCAGCCTCCACCACATCCTCTAACAACACTAGACCAGCCTCCACCACATCCTCTAACACTAGACCAGCCTCCACCACATCCTCTAACACTAGACCAGCCTCCACCACATCCTCTAACACTAGACCAGCCTCCACCACATCCTCTAACACTAGACCAGCCTCCACCACATCCTCTAACACTAGACCAGTCTCCACCACATCCTCTAACACTAGACCAGCCTCCACCACATCCTCTAACAACACTAGACCAGCCTCCACCACATCCTCTAACACTAGACCAGCCTCCACCACATCCTCTAACACTAGACCAGCCTCCACCACATCCTCTAACACTAGACCAGCCTCCACCACATCCTCTAACAACACTAGACCAGCCTCCACCACATCCTCTAACACTAGACCAGCCTCCACCACATCCTCTAACACTAGACCAGCCTCCACCACATCCTCTAACACTAGACCAGCCCCACCACATCCTCTAACAACACTAGACCAGCCTCCACCACATCCTCTAACACTAGACCAGCCTCCACCACATCCTCTAACACTAGACCAGCCTCCACCACATCCTCTAACACTAGACCAGCCTCTACCACATCCTCTAACACTAGACCAGCCTCCACCACATCCTCTAACACTAGACCAGCCTCCACCACATCCTCTAACACTAGACCAGCCTCCACCACATCCTCTAACACTAGACCAGCCTCCACCACATCCTCTAACAACACTAGACCAGACCCCACCACATCCTCTAACAACACTAGACCAGCCTCCACCACATCCTCTAACAACACTAGACCAGCCTCCACCACATCCTCTAACAACACTAGACCAGCCTCCACCACATCCTCTAACACTAGACCAGCCTCCACCACATCCTCTAACAACACTAGACCAGCCTCCACCACATCCTCTAACAACACTAGACCAGACCCCACCACATCCTCTAACACTAGACCAGCCTCCACCACATCCTCTAACAACACTAGACCAGCCTCCACCACATCCTCTAACACTAGACCAGCCTCCACCACATCCTCTAACACTAGACCAGCCTCCACCACATCCTCTAACAACACTAGACCTGCCTCCACCACATCCTCTAACACTAGACCAGCCTCCACCACATCCTCTAACAACACTAGACCAGACCCCACCAGGTCCTCTAACAACACTAGACCAGCCTCCACCACATCCTCTAACAACACTAGACCAGCCTCCACCACATCCTCTAACACTAGACCAGCCTCCACCACATCCTCTAACAACACTAGACCAGACCCCACCACATCCTCTAACACTAGACCAGCCTCCACCACATCCTCTAACAACACTAGACCAGCCTCCACCACATCCTCTAACACTAGACCAGCCTCCACCACATCCTCTAACAACACTAGACCAGACCCCACCACATCCTCTAACACTAGACCAGCCTCCACCACATCCTCTAACACTAGACCAGCCTCCACCACATCCTCTAACACTAGACCAGCCTCCACCACATCCTCTAACACTAGACCAGACTCCACCACATCCTCTAACACTAGACCAGCCTCCACCACATCCTCTAACAACACTAGACCAGCCTCCACCACATCCTCTAACACTAGACCAGCCTCCACCACATCCTCTAACACTAGACCAGCCTCCACCACATCCTCTAACAACACTAGACCAGCCTCCACCACATCCTCTAACACTAGACCAGCCTCCACCACATCCTCTAACAACACTAGACCAGCCTCCACCACATCCTCTAACACTAGACCAGCCTCCACCACATCCTCTAACACTAGACCAGCCTCCACCACATCCTCTAACACTAGACCAGCCTCCACCACATCCTCTAACAACACTAGACCAGCCTCCACCACATCCTCTAACACTAGACCAGCCTCCACCACATCCTCTAACACTAGACCAGCCTCCACCACATCCTCTAACACTAGACCAGCCTCCACCACATCCTCTAACAACACTAGACCAGCCTCCACCACATCCTCTAACACTAGACCAGCCTCCACCACATCCTCTAACAACACTAGACCAGCCTCCACCACATCCTCTAACACTAGACCAGCCTCCACCACATCCTCTAACACTAGACCAGCCTCCACCACATCCTCTAACACTAGACCAGCCTCCACCACATCCTCTAACACTAGACCAGCCTCCACCACATCCTCTAACAACACTAGACCAGCCTCCACCACATCCTCTAACACTAGACCAGCCTCCACCACATCCTCTAACACTAGACCAGCCTCCACCACATCCTCTAACACTAGACCAGCCTCCACCACATCCTCTAACAACACTAGACCAGACCCACCAGGTCCTCTAACAACACTAGACCAGACCCACCAGGTCCTCTAACAACACTAGACCAGACCCCACCACGTCCTCTAACAACACTAGACCAGACCCAACAGGTCCTCTAACAACACTAGACCAGACCCAACAGGTCCTCTAACAACACTGGACCAGACCCCATCAGGTCCTCTAACAACACTGGACCAGACCCCATCAGGTCCTCTAACAACACTAGACCAGACCCCACCAGGTCCTCTAACAACACTGGACCAGACCCCACCAGGTCCTCTAACAACACTAGACCAGACCCCACCAGGTCCTCTAACAACACTAGACCAGACCCCATCAGGTCCTCTAACAACACTAGACCAGACCCCATCAGGTCCTCTAACAACACTGGACCAGACCCCACCAGGTCCTCTAACAACACTAGACCAGACCCCACCAGGTCCTCTAACAACACTAGACCAGACCCCACCAGGTCCTCTAACAACACTGGACCAGACCCCACCAGGTCCTCTAACAACACTGGACCAGACCCCATCAGGTCCTCTAACAACACTAGACCAGACCCCACCAGGTCCTCTAACAACACTAGACCAGACCCCATCAGGTCCTCTAACAACACTAGACCAGACCCAACAGGTCCTCTAACAACACTAGACCAGACCCAACAGGTCCTCTAACAACACTAGACCAGACCCCACCAGGTCCTCTAACAACACTAGACCAGACCCAACAGGTCCTCTAACAACACTAGACCAGACCCCATCAGGTCCTCTAACAACACTGGACCAGACCCCACCAGGTCCTCTAACAACACTAGACCAGACCCCACCAGGTCCTCTAACAACACTGGACCAGACCCCACCAGGTCCTCTAACAACACTGGACCAGACCCCATCAGGTCCTCTAACAACACTAGACCAGACCCCTAAGACCATAGACCCTAATGTCCGTCGCTCTGACTACGTCACCTTCTTCGTTGCTCTGATTGGTTGCAGCGCTATCCTATTGCGTGCAGAGGGAACTTGAAAGACCGTTTATCCCGCCCACTACCACTACTCCCTGGACCCTGCTGCCCCCTGGCGGCCAGGCTCAGCTACTACACATCCAAACGCAACTGTCGAACACCAAATAAACAGTACCGACGATGGGGTCAGAACAGTCTCATTAATAATGAATGCACAGAGAAGGATTCACAAATGCATTTTGTGATTTATATATAAATTACTCTCTTCTCACAAATACATTTCAATGCACACAAATGGATTTCGGCATTTATAAATGTAAAATAAATCCATAAACAAAAATAAGTTTCACAAACACATTTCTGATCCACACACAAATGTGTCTTGTTTAAAATAAATGTAATATAAATCCATAAATATATGAATTAAAAAAATATTTGCAATTTTCATCAAAAATGTATTTGGATGTTCTTACATTTATATACATTTATATATAAACTTGAATTTACAAGACGCTTTTCTGGTCTGTATTTATTTGTGGATTTTTGAGACTCCCCTGACACGGCTGGATTCACAAATGCATTTTTTTCAACAAGGAACTTTCTGTAGCCAATCAGATGCCTCCTTAGTTTTCAGCCAATCACATGACTGCAGTCCAACGAGGGGTACCTCTCATGGCCAGAGCACAGCACAGGTGAAAAAAAAAATGCATTTGTGAATCCAGCCGTGTCAGGGGAGTCTCAAAAATCCACATATAAATACAGACCAGAAAAGCGTCTTGTAAATTCAAGTTTAACAGTTTGTATATAAATGTAACGACATCCAAATACATTTTTGATGAAAATTGCAAATATTTTTTTAATTCATATATTTATGGATTTATATTACATTTATTTAAAACACACACAAATGTGTGTGGATCAGAAATGTGTTTGTGAGAAGAGAGTAATTTATATATAAATCACAAAATGCATTTGTGAATCCTTCTCTGTGCATTCATTATTAATGAGACTGACCCCATACCAGGCCCGGTTCTACGGGGGTGCCCCCCCCCCCGGCGTCGACAATCGCGTACTGGTCCCCACATGGGCGTCACCATAATATAATTGGGGGGGGACACGTCCCCCCCACCCTTGAAAAAAAGTCGTTTGGACCCGCCCACATTTACCATCAAAAATATGAGTGCATGACTGGTCTACTAGTCCAGCGGTCTTTCCATTGCTTCACAATCAAATCCGTTCCACTTTATCAGTCGGGGGAATACCCATAGAAATAGAAATCCACTCCGCGTTTTACTGTTTTTTTAACACACAAAGCAGCATCACGCACTGAAACAAGTCTATGTTGAGAGTCGGATCAACGACAGCCATAGACTTCAGCAACACAGACTGAACACAGTCATTGTCAAAACGTCTTTAAGTACCTTCAAGTACCCCCATTTGAGAACCACTGGCCTACCAGGAAACCTGCTGGTCTCCAACATTGACTATACGACAGGCGAGATGGACATAAGGACTTGGTAAAATGAAACATGGTAAAATGCACCAGAATGCGGGAAACTGCATCTACTTCTTTCAAATTTTTCTGGGGGAGGACACCCAGACCCCCCCTCATAATATGTCCCCCCCATTCTCAAAAAGGTGATGACGCCCTTGGGTCCCCACCACTTCTATAGTACTGCACCCCCTGTAATAATAATAATAATACATTTATTTTCTATTGCGCCTTTCAATGACCCAAGGACGCATAACACAAAAGAAAGGGGAGGAATACAGCAGAGACACAAGGAGAGTGGAGGAAAAAAACCATATCTCAGATTGAAGTCCGGGGGGGGGGGGGGGGGGAAGACTACAGTTTGGGCACAGGAAAAAAACCCTCAGCAGAGCACATAAAACAGTACACTTAACAACATGAAACAACACAGGCTCAGGGTCAGAAGCGGCAGTCAGTAGACGCCAGCGTTCTCTGACACACTGAAGACATAATAGGACACAGTAGACGCAGACGCAGCGAGGACGTGGGAAGCACCTGGGGTGAGTGGCATCATCCAGCCACTGAAAGTCAGTCTCAAAGTTCTTGGCGATAACACAGCCATGGAGACGGCCTTGATCAGGGCTCAGGGAATGTCAACAAATCACAGGCGCTTGTGGGAGAAGGGGAGGGTGAGGGAGAGAGAGCTCGTTGGAGTATCCTTCGGGAGGAAGACGTTGAACCAGCAGTGGCCTTGGCCGAGGCCGCGGCTGATATGAGGGCCGAAAGTAGATAGGATTGGAATTTTTTGGGTGAGGGGCGAATTTAAGCCTCTCCGCGGTTCTGGTCCACAAAGCGATCCAGGTTCCGATGTAGAGCAGTGAGGCTTACCGAGATCGAATCCAACCTATGGTTCAGGGCAATAGCCTGAGCACCGGCAGCTCTACCCATCGCATCAATCATGCCGGGCAGCCTAATGGGGCATTTGACAGCTGTTGCCGTTTCCGTAATTTTCCGATACACCAGGGCAAAGCCCAATCCAATCAGCAAAAGACCTGTGATCATGGTTCCAAATAGGTAGATATCTTCGACGTCCTCAACGGAGAGAGCAGCCAGGCAAACCACACGCCACTTCTCCCAAGAGTCCAGGGAATAACCAGCTGCATAAGTTCCGTGAGGGCAGTCCGGCTCCTCCGAACCGGCTGACTTCGTCGAGAAAATGGTGTCAATTGCGCTGAGCGACCAGTTGATCAAATCCATGGTTTTAGTTGAAGAGCAATCCGTAGGAGTCTCTCAGAGGAGAAGACAAAAGACTGGACAAGACGAGAGAAGCAGAGCAGGGAGAGATAAGGGGAGGAGAGGGAGCAAAATGCGAATGCTGATGTAATTTCAGATGCACCCCAAGGCATTCTGTTCTGGAACCGGGCCGGACCCATACCAGAGGCGCTGGGTGAACAGGAGAAGGCTCCTTACTGGGTCAGAGTAAGGACCCATTGAGGGCCGTAGTGACGGACCACTTGTGGCAGTAAAGTGTCCCCCCCCCCCCCCCCCCCATATCTTTGGCTAGAAGAGAAGAAAGATGTTCATAATCCCAGAGGTTATAGAGTAGTATGTGAAGTACACATAACATAAATCATTTGATGGTCAGCCTTCATCTGTCTACTACAGTACATTTCGAGTGAAGTAGATGTAGTAGACGTAGTTGAAGCAGCTCCCGCGGCCGGGGGAACACTTTCTATCGGGGATACCGACATCGGCACAACACGGCTTGTGTATATTTCAGTATATGGAGAACAGAGTGGAGGCTGGGCCAACGTCTGCTGGTTTCTCTGTGTACTTCCCCAGTAGAAGGGGAAGTCGTAGATAAGACCGCTTCATGCAGCATGCGGCTGCTACTTTTCATATTTTATCACCTACGCGGTAAGTTTATATTATATACATACACATTAGTGGATTCTCTTTATATTCACTGTTCAATTCCATCCAATATAAAAACATGTTGAATGGCATGCTTACGTGTTTTTATAGGAACAGTGCTTTGGTATAACATGTGCCATTGAGAACCATATGGCACATGTTATCTCACAGGACATGAGTGTAGGTGGGTGAGGTTTTAACTGAACGTGTGCTGGCGCGAGGTTTCTGGCTGATTTATGCCAAATAACGGACATATCAACGAACCATAGGAGAAAACATCTTCTCCTTCGAGAACAGCTTCAGTCCACTTCTTCTTTCAATGAGGAAATACTCTGCAGATCAGATATAAGTGAAACTATAGCAGCAGCTAACATGTTTTCAGAAAAGATTATTTAATCGTTTAGGTCATTCATGAAGTACAAATACCAAACATTTGCTGCTTGATGCTTTAGAAATTCAAATGTTTGGTTTATGGATCATTATAAAATGAATACTATTAGTTTTTCATGGCTGCTTGTCAGATACAGAAAGTGTGCTGCTGCCCTCTTGGCAGGTCAGCCTTGAAACAAAGACTATTCCTATGTGTTCAACCAAATGAAGCAAGGTTACATACAAGGGCGTCACCAGCTTTTTGAAAGTGGGGGGGACATATTTTGACGGGGGGTCTGGGGGTCCTCCCCCAGAAAAATTTGAAAGAAATAGATGCAATTTCCCGCATTCTGGTGAATTTTACCATGTTTTCAGATTAAAATGATCTTCTCTTCCATTGACTTTCCTTGGAGCTGCATGACCCAATATGACATTAAATACACACCGGACCCAACCAAACGTACGCGGGGGGGGGGGGGGACGGATCATAACCCCCGGACGACCGCTCGGTTGAAACCGCTTTAGACAAATGACTTTAAAAAAATTATATATATTAGACAGTCTGGCCGGCCCAAAGATGTGCCCTGGCTGCGGCGCCGTGTGTTCTTGCACTTCACACTGCGGCGCAGCGCGCGGTAAGCACAACAATGTTATTCGAGTGTTTCTCCTTGTCCAGGAAAAGTATCGAAATTGCAATTCTCAACTTGGTATCGGTATTGTAAACATACACAGAGACAATTATAACATCAGTGAGTACTGAAGTGACTGTTCAGCGTTCAATCTGTGTTTCTGAAGTCTGTTGGTTTCTGTCGTTGAGATGGCTGTCGTGATCCTCTCAACATAGACTTGCTTCGGTGCGTGATGCTGCTTTGTGTGTTAACAAAAACAGTAAAACGCGGAGTGGATTTCTATTTATATGGGTATTCCCCCTACTGATAAAGTGGAACGGATTTGATTGTGAAGCAATGGAGAGAGCGCTGGACTAGTAGACCAGTCATGCACTCATATTTTTGATGGCAAATGTGGGCGGGTCCAAACGACTTTTTTGCAAGGGTGGGGGGGACGTGTCCCCCCCCAATTATATTATGGTGACGCCCATGGTTACATATATCTAAAAACCAGTCTGCACAAGAACACAGGGACACATGGACACCTGAACACAGGGACACATGTACACATGGACACCTGAACACAGGGACACAGGGACACATGGACACCTGAACACAGGGACACATGTACACATGGACACATGGACACCTGAACACAGGGACACATGGACATATGGACATATGTACACATGGACACCTGAACACAGGGACACAGGGACACATGGACACAGGGACACATGGACACAGGGACACATGTACACATGGACACCTGAACACATGGACACCTGAACACAGGGACACAGGGACACATGGACACAGGGACACATGTACACATGGACACCTGAACACAGGGACACAGGGACACATGGACACAGGGACACATGTACACAGGGACACATGGACACAGGGACACCTGAACACAGGGACACCTGAACACAGGGACACATGTACACATGTACACAGGGACACATGGACACAGGGACACATGTACACAGGGACACATGGACACATGAACACAGGGACACATGTACACAGGGACACCTGAACACAGGGACACATGGACACATGGACACATGGACACTGACGCCATCAGGGCTTGTTCTTCTAGTGGTGGACTCAAGCCAGCAAGTGCAGCAAGTCCTCGGCTTCCTCGGAGAAAGCGCGACCCTGTCCCCTGTTGGCATGACCTCGCAGAACTTCACCTCCATCAAGTGGCTCATATGGTCCAACGACACGTGGATCGCCACCTACATCCGCGGGGAAACCAAGACGGACCACTTCTGGCGGTACCGGGGCCGACTAGACCTGGACACCTCGTCAGGTACACCCGCAGATATTATCTCATGTTTAGATACACCTGGTCCTATATATATATATATATATATATATATATATATATATATTATATCTTATCGAGAGAGGAGACTAGATATCCTCTTAGGTTTTGAATATCGTCATATGGTGATATGGCGTCGTCTTTTCCTTGTTTTAAAAACTGCATTTCAGTGAAGTGATGAAAGAAAGGGGAAAATACTTTTCATTCACACAGGAGCATACAAAAATAGGCTTTACCTTGTGGTTAATTAATTTAGACTTTATTTATTGAATTATCAGAAAACATGCTGTATCATGCTTGCCATGTCACCAAGCCCATATATCTCAAACGGTAGCGCATGGTGTTAACCCTCCGAGGGTTCAGGGGCCCCTGTGGAAAATATATGCACGCTTTGGATTAAAGCGTCTACCAAATGGCTCATATTATATATTAAAGTAATAAAGGACAGAAATCACGTCCTTTCGTTTTATTATAACAGACGTGTGTCTCCATCCACCACCTGGATGTTGTGTTTGCTTTTTGTTCGTTTTTTGTTTTCCTGCTTGTTTGATGTCAGGTCACCTGAAGATCAGTGATCTGACCAGAGCGGATGCCATGCAGTACGTCATGGAGATGGCCTTCTCAGGAAACAATGAAGTCCTCTACAAAGTGGACCTCAGAGTTGAAGGTAAGAGTCGCTGTATTTACCTCACTTCAACTATAGTGGCTTGGGCAGCCGAAGAGGACTGGGGTTGGATCCCCATGACGCAGGCACCCTTGAGCAAGACGGCTTTCTATCATCTTGCTGTTGGATAAAAGTTAAATGATGACGTAGTAAATATAATATATACTGCAGTCAGCAGTGGGGGGGTTGTTGTATCTGGGAGGGGTGCGCAAAGTGAATATCAATAGGTAGGAGCCTTGTTTAAAAATATGAAATGAAATGACCCTTTAGCACAGATTTATTGACATCTATTTATTTATACATAATGCTTCTTTGACCTGGCAGACCCAAACGTATTGTGAGGGTCTGCTGGGAACGTCTGGCAGAGTCTCCTGTCAGAGAGAGCTTCAACTCCCACCTCCGGGAGAGCTTTGACCATGTACCGGGGGAGGCGGGGGAGGTACCGGGGGAGGCGGGGGAGGTACCGGGGAGGCGGGGGACATTGAGTCCGAGTGGGCCATGTTCCGCGCCTCCATTGTTAAGGCGGCCGACCAGAGCTGTGGCCGCAAGGTGGTCGGTGCCTGCCGTGGCGGCAATTCCCGAACCCGCTGGTGGACACCGGCGGTGAGGGATGCCGTCAAACTGAAGGAGTCCTATCGGACCTTTTTGGCCTGTGGGACTCCGGAGGCAGCAGGCAGGTACCGGCAGGCCAAGCGGAGCGCAGCTGCGGCAGTCGCTGAGGCAAAAACCCAGACATGGGAAGAGTTCGGTGAGGCCATGGAGAATGACTTCCGGACGGCTTCGAAGAGGTTCTGGACCACCATCCGGCATCTCAGGAGGGGGAAGCAGTGCATCGTCAACACTGTGTATGGTGGAGACGGTGCGCTGCTGACCTCGACTCGGGACGTTGTGGATCGGTGGAAGGAATACTTCGAAGACCTCCTCAATCCCACCGACACGCCTTCCGGTAAGGCAGCAGGGCCTGGGGACTCGGGTGTGGGCTCTTCTATATCTGGGGCTGAGGTTGCCGAGGTGGTCAGGAAGCTCTTCGGTGGCAGGGCCCCGGGGGTGGATGAGGTCCGCCCGGGGGTGGATGAGGTCCGCCCGGAGGTCCTTAAGGCCCTGGATGTTGTGGGGCTGTCATGGTTGACACGACTCTGCAGCATCGCGTGGACATCGGGGGCAGTGCCCCTGGATTGGCAGACTGGGGTGGTGGTCCCTCTTTTTAAGAAGGGGAACCGGAGGGTGTGTTCCAACTATAGGGGGATCACACTCCTCAGCCTCCCTGGTAAGGTCTATTCAGGGGTGCTGGAGAGGAGGGTCCGTCGGATAGTCGAACCTCGGATTCAGGAGGAGCAATGTGGTTTTTGTCCAGGCCGTGGAACAGTGGACCAGCTCTACACCCTCTGCAGGATCCTTGAGGGTGCATGGGAGTTTGCCCAACCAGTCCACATGTGCTTTGTGGACTTGGAGAAGGCATTCGACCGTGTCCCTCAGGAGTCCTGTGGGGGGTTCTCCGGGAGTACGGGGTATCGGACTCCCTGATCCAGGCTGTCCGTTCCCTGTATGACCGGTGTCAGAGCTTGGTCCGCATTGCCGGTAATAAGTCGGACTTGTTTCCAGTGCGGGTTGGACTCCGTCACCGATCCTGTTCATAATTTTTATGGACAGGATTTCTAGGCGCAGCCAGGGCGTTCAGGGGGTCCGGTTTGGTGACCTCAGGATTGGGTCTCTGCTTTTTGCGGATGATGTGGTCCTGTTGGCTTCATCAGACCGTGACCTCCAACTCTCGCTGGACCGGTTCGCAGCCGAGTGTAAAGCGGCCGGGATGAGAATCAGCACCTCCAAATCCGAGTCCATGGTCCTCAATCGGAAAAGGGTGGAGTGCACTCTCCGGGTCGGGGATGAGATCCTGCCCCAAGTGGAGGAGTTCAAGTACCTCGGGGTCTTGTTCACGAGTGAGGGGAGGATGGAGCGGGAGATCGACAGGCGGATTGGTGTGGCATCTGCAGTAATGCGGACTCTGCACGGATCCGTCGCGGTGAAGAGGGAGCTGAGCCAAAAGGCGAAGCTCTCGATTTACCAGTCGATCTTCGTTCCTGCCCTCACCTGTGGTCATGAGCTTTGGGTAGTGACCGAAAGAACAAGATCGCGGGTGCAAGCGGCCAAAATGAACTTCCTCCGCAGGGTGGCTGGGCTCTCCCTTAGAGATAGGGTGAGAAGCTCGGTCATCCGGGAGGAGCTCGGAGTAGACCCGCTACTCCTCCGCTACGTTGAGAGGAGCCAGATGAGGTGGGCATCTAGTTAGGATGCCTCCCGGACACCTCCCTGGGGAGGTGTTCAGGACACGTCCCACTGGTAGGGACGTGCCCTGAACACCTCACCTTTTTGTGTGTGTGTGTGTGTGTGTGTGTGTGTGTGTATATATATATATATATATATATATATATATATATATATACATACATATGTTGTTCCTGTCGCATTCGTGACACATGTTGTTGGTTGTTTTGGACAACCAGTAGGGAGTCAGTAGACGATGTTTGCCCCTCTGTACAGAGCGCCTCCTGCCGCCCACCATGGAGGTCTTCAGCCGGTTGGACAGAGGAAGCTGCCAGGTCCACCTCATGTGCTCCTCGCCGTCTCCGAGTGTGGCGTTCTCCTGGAGCATCGAGCCGCGGACCACGTGGACCGAGGCCAAGTCCATAGACTCGTACTACGCCTTCCTCTCGACCTCCACCAAACCCTACCGTGAGGCCCGCTTCACCTGCAACACCAGCAGCCCGCTGGAGTCCACCAGCCGTACTTTAGTCCACACCTGTAACGGTAAGGTCGAACCGAGCCACCGCCGCAATAGCGCCCCCTGCTGACGTGATACTGCAAGCACTTCCTAGCGGCCGACTCTACCGAACCCGAGCGGTACCGCCAACGAGCTTCATCTAATACATCTAATACATCTAATATATCTAATCTAATACATAATAATCTAATACATCTAATAATCTAATCTAATACATAATAATCTCATACACATGCTCCGGCTTGGTGAATAGGCGCATGCTCCAATTCGGTGACCTACTAATATGCGTGCTAACAAAACTTTAGAGAAACCTGCGGTATTTCTGAGTCACGCTTCCAGCTTCAAGATTCAAGAAGCTTTATTTAATGTTTTTCTAAAAGGGAACTCAGTTTTCATTTTGGCCAAAAGTATAATAATGTGGAAGTAGTTGATGTGTCATCAGTGGAGTGGCTCAGAAACTGATGGCCAACTCATGACAGAGGGACACACCCAAGTTGTCTGAGGTCTTTGAGGAATTCAACACTTAAATGTTTTTCTCTCTCTGTCTGTGTGTCTTTCTTTCTCTCTCTGTGTGTCTGTGTGTCCTTCTTTCTCTCTCTCTCTGTCTGTCTTGAGACAGACAGAGAGTCAATCCCCGCTCCGCCCATTAAGACAGAAACCTTTGGTGGTGGTGTTCTCCTGGGGCTCTTCCTTGGTCTGATATTAGCGGTGCTAACATATATCCTCAGAGGTGAGTGTGAAGGCAAGAGACCATATGGGACTGTTGTGGAAGTTATGAATTAGGACTTAGTGTGAACTTTACACTTGAACTTAGGATCAGACTTACGATAGACTGGTGCAACAAGCTACAGATTTGTTGAGTACAATTACAAACCATTTCAAAATCCGCCCTCTCGTAACATCACATGATGGGGCGTATCAGCCTAGCGTTTGGTACAGTCCACTGGGCCGGATGTTGGGTTGATCCGTCGATCTTACATCTTACCAAAGGTTTTTAAAATGGTATGTAATGGCAAATCAACTGCCACAACTGGAGCCCTTTCAAGTAACATACAATCAAACCAAAAAAAGGGTTTCTAAAGATGAAGTTGTGTCGTGACGTTCTTGTGTAGCAGCACATCGTGTGAAAACTTTGTGGATTTCGACTGAGGGTTAGGGTTAGGGTAGACACCTGGAAACCACAGTGTAAAGAAACGCCCTGCTCACAGCACGACCATGTGGCCACAAATGCTTTGCGAAATGTATATATGCCCACATGACTGATGGAACAAAATACACTTCCTGGATATGCTTTTTGTAAGTACTAAATTATGGTTAAACTTCTAACCCTGACTTCTTAATCTTCTGTTACTGCAGAAAGAATTGAAGAAGCGTTGAACTATCTCAAATCTCAAATCCCAACAAGTAACAGTAAGTGACCCTCTTATGTATTCAACCACCGCTGTATGCACACATAATGGTTTAAATATTTGGGCCTGGACTCTGAATGTGTCTCTCTAATGAATACATTAAAACAACAGCTTGTTTTCAGACACCGGGACTTCCTGACTCCGCTGGTTTTCAGAGACCAGTACTTCCTGAATCCGCTGGTTTTCAGAGACCAGGACTTCCTGAATGAAGATGCGTTTTAATCTCGGTGCGGTTAGACCCCTTAATATATTACCACATTGTTGTGCCTGTGTGCATTTGTTTTTTTCTAAAAATGTTTGTATGCTTGTCTAAGATAACAGTTGTGTAAAATACAAACTTTACTTTACTCCTGTGATGTGTTTCTTCGGTGGTGAGGTGTCAGGAGTCGTGTGATTGGCCGAGGGAGTTTGTTTGTAGTGCTTACTTTGGATTTGTCAGTTTATTAACCATATACCTTATTTTCATCTCACTGAAACCCAATGGTAAAAAGGTTTTGTTCAAAAATATTTATTTTGGCAAAAATATGACTCTATTTCAACAATTTAAATCAGGCTGTGGTTCAACAAGCTTAAGTGTTAGCATAAATACATAGTTACTGAAATGCTTACAATGTTAACTGTATATGCTATTTGCTGGATACATTTGTCAGGCAAATTAGATGGACAGTTTGAAAAAATATTATTTTAAAAATGATTTCTATAAAGTTATTTGTGGGTGATGTTTTCCACCATGTACAAATACACCTTGAAATGATCATCTTATCCAAAATAGGTTTAAAGAGAAAAGTTAGTATATAATCATGATGGCCCAAAAAAATGTAAAGCATTTTGTTTGTAGACATTGTATTTGCATGTGGCTTTAGATATTGAGATGTTCTGCAGCAGGAGAAACCTTCTGACCAGCAGCAGCTCTGGGGACCTCCATCATGAAGAGGGCTCTCTGAAGGCACTTGGCTGGATGGTGCAGTAGATGCTGCTGAGGACAATCTGTGGGGGAGAAGACATTACGCTCCTCACTTCATCAACCTTGAATCTAACGCAGTAAAAGGGTTGTAAAACTATGAGAAGAATTATTTCTTAAGAAATAAAGTGTGTTTTTCACCTTCTGCGGTTGCGGCGTCATGTCTGTGTCGTCGACCATTTTATTGAGTGATCGCAAAGGCGGCTCATTATTTGACGTGTTTTGACGTGTCTTGAAAATATGTACACACACACACACACACACACACACACTGAATTAATGTCCGTATATAACCGTTCCATGTGTCCATGAACAACGTCAGCCATACTTACATCTTTCATGGGGACATTTTCAATGGTGGCGTATAAGGTTTCCAGAGCTACTGGTGCTGCAGAATAGCAAACAGCATTTGATGGATTTGTACACATGTGGTTAGCGGCAAGTCTAACCCTAAACACAAGCACAATGCAGACTCATCCAGGTTGGTAGGGTGCAGTTAAATGTCCCTGAAATCATAGATTATATAGAAACATCCCTAAAGTCTGTTAGATTAAAGACACCCCCTGGTACTTAAAACCATAAGACCATAATTAACATTAACAGATTGTAATATGAACAATTTGAGGGAAAAATAACCCAATTCATCTTAACCAAACGTCTTTTTACTGTCACCTTTATATTTGGTCCCACCTGCTGTTCTCCGTTTCCGACGACAGACGAAAACCAAAACCAAAACCAAAACCAGGACCAGGACCAGGACCAGGAGGCCCCCACCCAGCCCAGTCCACATGGATCCAAACTGTGGGAATGTAGGTGAAGGTGAAGGTGAAGGTGACGTCCCTGAAAATTAGAAAAAGTAAATCAGTGGATAAATAGTACGCATTTAAACTTCTACATCTAGACTCCAAATCTGCATCATCTACATGCAACAGTTTTGTGTAATCAACTCTAAAGGTAATAACAGTAATTCCCACTGTAGGCTGCTTCTAACATACCAGACATGCATGTCATCAGTTGTTGGTGAGATTCCTCGCTGGCGGGATTGGAAACGGTGCAGTGGGCCGTCTCCTCTCCCTCTTCCAAAACGTATTCCAGTTTAGCACCCGTGAAGGTTTTATTCCTGATGGTCCAGGTGTACTTGATGCCTTCACCGCTGGGGGGAGGCGAGGTGAAGCACTCCAGCCAAACTGCACATGTGTTAGTAGCTGGACTCCATGTGGAATTGGTTTTCCTTACGTCGACGTTAGTTATGGCCTCTGAAACACAGAGGGACATTTGAGGCTCTAAGGAATGGGTTAACAGTGGCCAATAGAAATGAACAGAAACCTCAGAAAGAAGCGCTCAGAGCCCAGCAGCTACCAACCACACAAGTGCAACGTCAGAATTAGAAATGCGGTGGTGGAGGTACGCACTTTGCAGAGTGACTGTACAAGTATATGAACCTAGACAGGCTAGTTCAGTGTGGTGGATGTCAACTCATTCTTCTCCATTTTGTTTTGTGATTTCACATTGCATAGCATTATAATTCAGCCCAACTGGTTTGTACTTTACCGTAAACGATCAGCTTAAAGGTGACAGCGTCCCTTTGTGTGCTGTTTACTGACGACATAAATATAAACATCCCAGAGTCTTGCAGAGTTAAACCAGAGAGGATTAAGTTAAAAGTTTTGCTGATGCTGACTTTGTCTTTAAACGGTGAATCTTTCACGACATCGGAATTCTTAACAATTTTATTCCCATCGTATTTCCAATACGAATCGGTGATCTCTGAGGATGAAGATAAGCAGGATGGAAACTCCACAACGTCTCCAACTTTCTTCTTGATTTCCCCCCCACATGTTGGACTGCTGGCATCTAAGACAACAAATCAGAAAGTGATCAAACCTTTAGTGCCTCCAATGAGAGAGCCGAGGCTGTGTCCACATCACAGCCTGAATCACAATGCTGCAGTTTCCACTGTTAACTGCATTTACACCCAGAGAGCAGACGTGTGTCCCATCTAAACCACATAGGAACGTGTTCCCAGAGATGATGATGATGATGATGATGATGATGATGATGATGATGATGATGATTCATCCTACAGGCCTATTCTATATAGGAACTATATCAGATGTGGGCCACTTGCAGGCTGCAATGTGAACTTGGCCTTAGTTGTTAAACTGCGTTTATATGCACATTTCTTAGTACAGCCGCTGAAAGTTAAACCCCACATGTGAGGTTTTACAGACGCCAGTAACGCTCTGCTACCTCTTGGCAATAGCACTTAATTCACGAGGTTTTAAAACATTGTTTATTCACAGAATATGCGACACAACAACTCAACCTCGGCCACTATGATGTCTAAAGATGTCTTCGTCGTATAGGAACATCAAAGGAAATAAAAGGAGGACCTTAGCACATCGCCAGACAGCGTTCAAGCAGAAGCTAAAGCATCTGAAACAAAACCTTTTATTACTTTGTTGTTATTGTTTTGGCCTAAAGTCCATCAGGGCGTCCTCACCGATTCTGAGCCCCAGAAAACAGTCACTCCTGCAGTCAGCCTACCGTTACACTATGTTAAAACATCGTAAAGAGATAACACATAGTAGTTTAGAATAGCGTTGGTAATACAAAACTAAATAAAATGGAGGAAAGAAAACTTACCACAGAAGGAGACTGTGAACAAGATCAGCGCAGATACGATGATGTGGGCCATGCGGAGGCTTCCTGTCTAATGTCTGTGTGTTGCTGCGTCCTCTTGTAAGTGCGGCATCAGCACCTACAAGAGGAACTGAGAGCGAGACAGAGACCCGTTCTGGGAAGGACATACACGGACATACAGGTTCAACATAGGGTTACATTGCAGAAGTTGAGGCAGCATGCCACTTTCCTATCGGCTGTCGCTCTGTGCTTCATCATGTCGCTCATTTGCACACACGGTAATCTTAGTACCAAAAGAAAGACACCTTTACGGAAATCAATAACTGCCCAGCTGAGGCCGTAGATACTGATTACGAAACTAAATGCAAACTTGAATATCTCGATGGTGTCAGGAGGCTACTTGGATATTACCAGTAATACAGAACTGGTCCATGAAGTTGATAACTATTCACGTTTTATTGTGTACGTGTGTTTATGTGAGATAAAGCGTTCGTGTTTAAATGTCGTTGGAGTCCACCATGGAAAGGAGGAAGAGAAAGTGGACTGCACTGGTTTAAAGTGGAAATTACCAGTTGACTCCTACCACACCACCTGTGGCTTTGCTGGGCCCCTCCTACAGAGGTAGACGTTGTAAAGCCGGTTTATTGGAGATGGTACAAACCACAGCAGATGTCATGACAGTGGCTCTCTTCCCTTGAGTGTGTGGTGACAGCTGGTTTATCCTGGGTGCCATGGTTACTCTGCACCACAGGTGTGCGGCCTCACTGAGTCCAACCAGTCTGACTCGGGCAGGTGAGGCTGTAAACCAGCTATCACCCACACACTCCACAGTTACAGTTACAGTTACAATTGAAACGTTACAGTTGAAAGACAGGATGTTGTTTTTAGCTGGAACTGAGGCCAATGGTTTAATGACAGAAAATGCAATCCAGTCATTGTTGCGTCAACAGGTTTAGACTTGAAGGCAGGTCAGAAAAGACGTGACGAAAACAGCCAAGGATGCTGAAAAGTCATTGTGGTCAACATGATGCCTATAGTTTCATATCTGGTGAATATTTACACTATTGCTGCTCTATGGTGGTAGCTAATGAATTCCCAAGTCCCCAAAAGATGTTTACACGGCTGCAATTTGTCAATGTGAGTCACAACGCACATCCTTTCATGGTTTCCATGGCAACTTCCTAGCCATGTCAGCTTGGGAAGTTTCAATTCAGTCAAGTCAAATTCAATCAAGTTCAATTAGACTCATTTTACATTTAGTCATTCAGCAGTCATGTAGACACTTTTATCCAAAGCAGCTTACAGCAGAGGTGGACTGAACATCGCGAGCGCCGGGACAATTCCCAGTGGACCGACCGGTCTGTGGGCCGAGAAGCGCCATCTAGCATTAAGTATGTGTGTGTGTACCTTAGTAGCGCCATCTAGCATTAAGTATGTGTGTGTGTACTTTAGTAGCGCCATCTAGCATTAAGTATGTGTGTGTGTACCTTAGTAGCGCCATCTAGCATTAAGTATGTGTGTGTGTACTTTAGTAGCGCCATCTAGCATTAAGTATGTGTGTGTGTACTTTAGTAGCGCCATCTAACATTAAGTATGTGTGTGTACTTTAGTAGCGCAATCTAACATTAAGTATGTGTGTGTGTACTTTAGTAGCGCCATCTAGCATTAAGTATGTGTGTGTGTACTTTAGTAGCGCCATCTAACATTAAGTATGTGTGTGTGTACTTTAGTAGCGCCATCTAACATTAAGTATGTGTGTGTGTGTGTGTGTGTATATATATATATATATATATATATATATATATATATATATATATATATATATACTGTATATATAAAATATATATACTGCAGAGAGTAGCCATAGGAATCAGACACATGGATAATAAAGGACTTCATTACCACCAGTCTATTGATAAATGAAGTGTTTATTAAAAGGTTATTAATGGCAGGTCATACTTAATAACAAGTCTCAAGTCTTGGAGACGTGTTACATCATTATCATGGAACATACATCACTATCCAAAATAGGAGAGAAAAGTTAGTATAGACGAAAATAATAATCATGATGGCCCAAAAAAATGTAAAGCATTTTGTTTGTAGACATTGTATTTGCATGTGGCTTTAGATATTGAGATGTTCTGCAGCAGGAGAAACCTTCTGACCAGCAGCAGCTCTGGGGACCTCCATCATGAAGAGGGCTCTCTGAAGGCACTTGGCTGGATGGTGCAGTAGATGCTGCTGAGGACAATCTGTGGGGGAGAAGACATTACGCTCCTCACTTCATCAACCTTGAATCTAACGCAGTAAAAGGGTTGTAAAATACTTACATACTTACATCTTTCATGGGGACATTTTCAAAGGTGGCATAAGCTGTCCAGAGCTACTGGTGCTGCAGAATAGCAAACAGCATTTGATGGATTTGTACATATGTGGTTAGCGGGAAGTCTAACCCTAAACACAGCACAATGCAGACTCATCCAGGTTGGTAGGGTGCAGTTAAATGTCCCTGAAATCATAGATTATATAGAAACATCCCTAAAGTCTGTTAGATTAAAGACACCCCCTGGTACTTAAATCAACTTTTACTGTCACCTTTAGATTTGGTCCCACCTGCTGTTCTCCGTTTCCGACGACAGACGAAAACCAAAACCAAAACCAGGACCAGGACCAGGACCAGGAGGCCCCTACCCAGCCCAGTCCACATGGATCCAAACTGTGGGAATGTAGTCACTGAAAATTAGAAAAAGTAAATCACTGGATAAATAGTACGCATTTAAACTTGAGCTGCTACAACCAACTAACCCATTAGGATGTCAACGAGACGCATGAAAATCATAATAAACTGTCCTTGACATGTGGACATGACCGTGACATGTGGACATGTCCTTGACATGTGGACATGACCTTGACATGTGGACATGACCTTGACATGTGGACACGACCTTGACATGTGGACACGACCGTGACATGTGGACATGTCCTTGACATGTGGACACGACCTTGACATGTGGACACGACCTTGACATGTGGACATGACCTTGACATGTGGACACGACCTTGACATGTGGACATGCCCTTGACATGTGGACACGACCTTGACATGTGGACACGACCTTGACATGTGGACATGTCCTTGACATGTGGACACGACCTTGACATGTGGACACGACCTTGACATGTGGACATGACCTTGACATGTGGACACGACCTTGACATGTGGACACGACCATGACATGTGGACATGACCTTGACGTGTGGACACGACCTTGACATGTGGACACGACCTTGACATGTGGACATGTCCTTGACATGTGGACACGACCTTGACATGTGGACATGACCTTGACATGTGGACACGACCTTGACATGTGGACACGTCCTTGACATGTGGACACGACCTTGACATGTGGACACGACCTTGACATGTGGACACGACCTTGACATGTGGACATGTCCTTGACATGTGGACACGACCTTGACATGTGGACATGACCTTGACATGTGGACATGACCTTGACATGTGGACACGACCTTGACATGTGGACACGTCCTTGACATGTGGACATGTCCTTGACATGTGGACATGACCTTGACATGTGGACATGTTCATGTTCTTCTAAGGTTAACAGCAGCGTTGCTGTATGGGGACTCAATGAACCTGTAAATAAAATAACTGGAGCGTCTTATTGTAATATTATGTTATAATATGTTTTTATAGATTAAAAGTTGTATCAAAAGTGTTCATTCTATTTTTCTGTTCTCGGTTGACGTCGGCATTCATGCACAGGACAGGCCGGCGTCAAGTACGTCTATACAAGAAGCATTTTCCATATTCATTGGAAATAGAAGAATCAGTCTTGTTGGAAAAATCGTACTTATTGTCTGGTGTTCATTTCTAAACAAGGTTTGGGCCTTTATTTAGATTTAGGCCTCTGGATATTACATTTGCTAGAATTATTAACAAAACGTAAAACATAACGTAATATTTGTCATATTTGAGGATATCGAAAAATGCTTTGTTTTATTCTACATCTAGACTCCAAATCTGCATCGTTTTGTGTAATCAACTCTAAAGGTAATAACAGTAATTCCCACAGAGAATACTGTAGGCTGCTTCTAACATACCAGACATGCATGTCATCAGTTGTTGGTGAGATTCCTCGCTGGCGGGATTGGAAACGGTGCAGTGGGCCGTCTCCTCTCCCTCTTCCAAAACGTATTTCAGTTTAGCACCCGTGAAGGTTTCATTCCCGATGGTCCAGGTGTACTTGATGCCTTCACCGCTGGGGGGAGGCGAGGTGAAGCACTCCAGCCAAACTGCACATGTGTTAGTAGCTGGACTCCATGTGGAATTGGTTTTCCTTACGTCGACGTTAGTTATGGCCTCTGAAACACAGAGGGACATTTGAGGCTCTAAGGAACGGGTTAACAGTGGCCAATAGAAATGAACAGAAACCTCAGGAAGAAGCGCTCAGAGCCCAGCAGCTACCAACCACACAAGTGCAACGTCAGAATTAGAAATGCGGTGGTGGAGGTACGCACTTTGCAGAGTGACTGTACAAGTATATGAACCTAGACAGGCTAGTTCAGTGTGTTGGATGTCAACTCATTCTTCTCCATTTTGTTTTGTGATTTCACATTGCATAGCATTATAATTCAGCCCAACTGGTTTGTACTTTACCGTAAACGATCAGCTTAAAGGTGACAGCGTCCCTTCGTGTGCCGTGTACTGACGACATAAATATAAACATCCCAGAGTCTTGCAGAGTTAAACCAGAGAGGATTAAGTTAAAAGTTTTGCTGATGCTGACTTTGTCTTTAAACGGTGAATCTTTCATGACATCGGAATTTATAACAATTTTATTCCCATCGTATTTCCAATATGAATCGGTGATCTCTGAGGATGAAGATAAGCAGGATGGAAACTCCACAACGTCTCCAACTTTCTTCTTGATTTCCCCCCCACATGTTGGACTGCTGGCATCTAAGACAACAAATCAGAAAGTGATCAAACCTTTAGTGCCTCCAATGAGAGAGCCGAGGCTGTGTCCACATCACAGCCTGAATCACAATGCTGCAGTTTCCACTGTTAACTGCATTTACACCCAGAGAGCAGACGTGTGTCCCATCTAAACCACATAGGAACGTGTTCCCAGAGATGATGATGATGATGATGATGATGATGATGATTCATCCTACAGGCCTATTCTATATAGGAACTATATCAGATGTGGGCCACTTGCAGGCTGCAATGTGAACTTGGCCTTAGTTGTTAAACTGCGTTTATATGCACATTTCTTAGTACAGCCGCTGAAAGTTAAACCCCACATGTGAGGTTTTACAGACGCCAGTAACGCTCTGCTACCTCTTGGCAATAGCACTTAATTCACGAGGTTTTAAAACATTGTTTATTCACAGAATATGCGACACAACAACTCAACCTCGGCCACTATGATGTCTAAAGATGTCTTCGTCGTATAGGAACACCAAAGGAAATAAAAGGAGGACCTTAGCACATCGCCAGACAGCGTTCAAGCAGAAGCTAAAGCATCTGAAACAAAACCTTTTATTACTTTGTTGTTATTGTTTTGGCCTAAAGTCCATCAGGGCGTCCTCACCGATTCTGAGCCCCAGAAAACAGTCACTCCTGCAGTCAGCCTACCGTTACACTATGTTAAAACATTGTAAAGAGATAACACATAGTAGTTTAGAATAGCGTTGGTAATACAAAACTAAATAAAATGGAGGAAAGAAAACTTACCACAGAAGGAGACTGTGAACAAGATCAGCGCAGATACGATGATGTGGGCCATGCGGAGGCTTCCTGTCTAATGTCTGTGTGTTGCTGCGTCCTCTTGTAAGTGCGGCATCAGCACCTACAAGAGGAACTGAGAGCGAGACAGAGACCCGTTCTGGGAAGGACATACACGGACATACAGGTTCAACATAGGGTTACATTGCAGAAGTTGAGGCAGCATGCCACTTTCCTATCGGCTGTCGCTCTGTGCTTCATCATGTCGCTCATTTGCACACACGGTAATCTTAGTACCAAAAGAAAGACACCTTTACGGAAATCAATAACTGCCCAGCTGAGGCCGTAGATACTGATTAGGAAACTAAATGCAAACTTGAATATCTCGATGGTCTCAGGAGGCTACTTGGATATTACCAGTAATACAGAACTGGTCCATGAAGTTGATAACTATTCACGTTTTATTGTGTACGTGTGTTTATGTGAGATAAAGCGTTCGTGTTTAAATGTCGTTGGAGTCCACCATGGAAAGGAGGAAGAGAAAGTGGACTGCACTGGTTTAAAGTGGAAATTACCAGTTGACTCCTACCACACCACCTGTGGCTTTGCTGGGCCCCTCCTACAGAGGTAGACGTTGTAAAGCCGGTTTATTGGAGATGGTACAAACCACAGCAGATGTCATGACAGTGGCTCTCTTCCCTTGAGTGTGTGGTGACAGCTGGTTTATCCTGGGTGCCATGGTTACTCTGCACCACAGGTGTGCGGCCTCACTGAGTCCAACCAGTCTGACTCGGGCAGGTGAGGCTGTAAACCAGCTATCACCCACACACTCCACAGTTACAGTTACAGTTACAATTGAAACGTTACAGTTGAAAGACAGGATGTTGTTTTTAGCTGGAACCGAGGCCAATGGTTTAATGACAGAAAATGCAATCCAGTCATTGTTGCGTCAACAGGTTTAGACTTGAAGGCAGGTCAGAAAAGACGTGACGAAAACGGCCAAGGATGCTGAAAAGTCATTGTGGTCAACATGATGCCTATAGTTTCATATCTGGTGAATATTTACACTATTGCTGCTCTATGGTGGTAGCTAATGAATTCCCAAGTCCCCAAAAGATGTTTACACGGCTGCAATTTGTCAATGTGAGTCACAACGCACATCCTTTCATGGTTTCCATGGCAACTTCCTAGCCATGTCAGCTTGGGAAGTTTCAATTCAGTCAAGTCAAATTCAATCAAGTTCAATTAGACTCATTTTACATTTAGTCATTCAGCAGTCATGTAGACACTTTTATCCAAAGCAGCTTACAGCAGAGGTGGACTGAACATCGCGAGCGCCGGGACAATTCCCAGTGGACCGACCGGTCTGTGGGCCGAGAAGCGCCATCTAGCATTAAGTATGTGTGTGTGTACTTTAGTAGCGCCATCTAGCATTAAGTATGTGTGTGTGTACTTTAGTAGCGCCATCTAACATTAAGTATGTGTGTGTACTTTAGTAGCGCAATCTAACATTAAGTATGTGTGTGTGTACTTTAGTAGCGCCATCTAGCATTAAGTATGTGTGTGTGTGTGTGTGTATATATATATATATATATATATATATATATATATATATATACTGTATATATAAAATATATATACTGCAGAGAGTAGCCATAGGAATCAGACACATGGATAATAAAGGACTTCATTACCACCAGTCTATTGATAAATGAAGTGTTTATTAAAAGGTTATTAATGGCAGGTCATACTTAATAACAAGTCTCAAGTCTTGGAGACGTGTTACATCATTATCATGGAACATACATCACTATCCAAAATAGGAGAGAAAAGTTAGTATAGACGAAAATAATAATCATGATGGCCCAAAAAAATGTAAAGCATTTTGTTTGTAGACATTGTATTTGCATGTGGCTTTAGATATTGAGATGTTCTGCAGCAGGAGAAACCTTCTGACCAGCAGCAGCTCTGGGGACCTCCATCATGAAGAGGGCTCTCTGAAGGCACTTGGCTGGATGGTGCAGTAGATGCTGCTGAGGACAATCTGTGGGGGAGAAGACATTACGCTCCTCACTTCATCAACCTTGAATCTAACGCAGTGAAAGGGTTGTAAAATACTTACATACTTACATCTTTCATGGGGACATTTTCAAAGGTGGCATAAGCTGTCCAGAGCTACTGGTGCTGCAGAATAGCAAACAGCATTTGATGGATTTGTACATATGTGGTTAGCGGGAAGTCTAACCCTAAACACAAGCACAATGCAGACTCATCCAGGTTGGTAGGGTGCAGTTAAATGTCCCTGAAATCATACATTATATAGAAACATCCCTAAAGTCTGTTAGATTAAAGACACCCCCTGGTACTTAAATCAACTTTTAGTGTCACCTTTAGATTTGGTCCCACCTGCTGTTCTCCGTTTCCGACGACAGACGAAAACCAAAACCAAAACCAGGACCAGGACCAGGACCAGGAGGCCCCTACCCAGCCCAGTCCACATGGATCCAAACTGTGGGAATGTACTGTCACTGAAAATTAGAAAAAGTAAATCAGTGGATAAATAGTACGCATTTAAACTTGAGCTGCTACAACCAACTAACCCATTAGGATGTCAACGAGACGCATGAAAATCATAATAAACTGTCCTTGACATGTGGACATGTCCTTGACATGTGGACATGTCCTTGACATGTGGACATGTCCTTGACATGTGGACATGCCCTTGACATGTGGACATGTCCTTGACATGTGGACACGACCTTGACATGTGGACACGACCTTGACATGTGGACACGACCTTGACATGTGGACACGTCCTTGACATGTGGACACGTCCTTGACATGTGGACACGACCTTGACATGTGGACACGACCTTGACATGTGGACACGACCTTGACATGTGGACACGACCTTGACATGTGGACATGACATTGACATGTGGACACGACCTTGACATGTGGACACGACCTTGACATGTGGACACGACCTTGACATGTGGACACGACCTTGACATGTGGACATGACCTTGACATGTGGACATGTCCTTGACATGTGGACATGACCTTGACATGTGGACATGTCCTTGACATGTGGACATGACCTTGACATGTGGACATGTTCATGTTCTTCTAAGGTTAACAGCAGCGTTGCTGTATGGGGACTCAATGAACCTGTAAATAAAATAACTGGAGGGTCTTATTGTAATATTATGTTATAATATGTTTTTATAGATTAAAAGTTGTATCAAAAGTGTTTATTCTATTTTTCTGTTCTCGGTTGACGTCGGCATTCATGCACAGGACAGGCCGGCGTCAAGTACGTCTATACAAGAAGCATTTTCCATATTCATTGGAAATGGAAGAATCAGTCTTGTTGGAAAAATCGTACTTATTGTCTGGTGTTCATTTCTAAACAAGGTTTGGGCCTTTGTTTAGATTTAGGCCTCTGGATATTACATTTGCTCGAATTATTAACAAATGAATAACGTAATATTTGTCATATTTGAGGATATCGAAAAATGCTTTGTTTTATTCTACATCTAGACTCCAAATCTGCATCGTTTTGTGTAATCAACTCTAAAGGTAATAACAGTAATTCCCACAGAGAATACTGTAGGCTGCTTCTAACATACCAGACATGCATGTCATCAGTTGTTGGTGAGATTCCTCGCTGGCGGGATTGGAAACGGTGCAGTGGGCCGTCTCCTCTCCCTCTTCCAAAACGTATTCCAGTTTAGCACCCGTGAAGGTTTCATTCCCGATGGTCCAGGTGTACTTGATGCCTTCACCGCTGGGGGGAGGCGAGGTGAAGCACTCCAGCCAAACTGCACATGTGTTAGTAGCTGGACTCCATGTGGAATTGGTTTTCCTTACGTCGACGTTAGTTATGGCCTCTGAAACACAGAGGGACATTTGAGGCTCTAAGGAACGGGTTAACAGTGGCCAATAGAAATGAACAGAAACCTCAGAAAGAAGCGCTCAGAGCCCAGCAGCTACCAACCACACAAGTGCAACGTCAGAATTAGAAATGCGGTGGTGGAGGTACGCACTTTGCAGAGTGACTGTACAAGTATATGAACCTAGACAGGCTAGTTCAGTGTGGTGGATGTCAACTCATTCTTCTCCATTTTGTTTTGTGATTTCACATTGCATAGCATTATAATTCAGTCCAACTGGTTTGTACTTTACCGTAAACGATCAGCTTAAAGGTGACAGCGTCCCTTCGTGTGCCGTGTACTGACGACATAAATATAAACATCCCAGAGTCTTGCAGAGTTAAACCAGAGAGGATTAAGTTAAAAGTTTTGCTGATGCTGACTTTGTCTTTAAACGGTGAATCTTTCATGACATCGGAATTTATAACAATTTTATTCCCATCGTATTTCCAATATGAATCGGTGATCTCTGAGGATGAAGGTAAGCAGGATGGAAACTCCACAACGTCTCCAACTTTCTTCTTGATTTCCCCCCCACATGTTGGACTGCTGGCATCTAAGACAACAAATCAGAAAGTGATCAAACCTTTAGTGCCTCCAATGAGAGAGCCGAGGCTGTGTCCACATCACAGCCTGAATCACAATGCCCGCCGGTCGTAGGTCCGGGGTGTGTTACGATCGGCCTATGACCGGTGGGGGGGGGGTGCGCGCGATCCGGACAGGGATTGAAAAACCGGACAGTCTCTGGCCGCCCTATTGCTGCTGTTGCCGTTGGATACGGATAACATATCAGTACATCTGCTTTCCCTCCCGCATGAGAGTCAGGTATCCAACGCGGCGCCCACTCGCTCTCCTCGCTTGACCGCTAGCGTCTGGGATCGACTGCTCTTCCTCGGGTCCCCGGATGGTAACACTGAATTTCGTACGTTGAATTTTGAGGCTGAGTTTGGCAGGTTGAATTTTGGGACGTTGAAAATATTTGAGTCGAATTTTTTAACGTTGAATTTTTTAACATTGAATGTTTTAACATTGAAAAATAAAGGTGAAAATGATTTATTGAAAATGTTAAGAGTTAAATTCAGAGGCAAAAAATTCAGATACGTTATTTCAATCCAGAAATATTCAGTGCTTATAATTCAATGGGTTTTTATTTTCAAAACCCGATGGCACAGACTTACTTCCATATAAACCCCACATGTGAGGTTTTACAGGCGCCAGTAACGCTCTGCTACCTCTTGGCAATAGCACTTAATTCACGAGGTTTTAAAACATTGTTTATTCACAGAATATGCGACACAACAACTCAACCTCGGCCACTATGATGTCTAAAGATGTCTTCGTCGTATAGGAACATCAAAGGAAATAAAAGGAGGACCTTAGCACATCGCCAGACAGCGTTCAAGCAGAAGCTAAAGCATCTGAAACAAAACCTTTTATTACTTTGTTGTTATTGTTTTGGCCTAAAGTCCATCAGGGCGTCCTCACCGATTCTGAGCCCCAGAAAACAGTCACTCCTGCAGTCAGCCTACCGTTACACTATGTTAAAACATCGTAAAGAGATAACACATAGTAGTTTAGAATAGCGTTGGTAATACAAAACTAAATAAATAATAAATAAATAAAATGGAGGAAAGAAAACTTACCACAGAAGGAGACTGTGAATAAGATCACCGCAGATACGATGATGTGGGCCATGCGGAGGTTTCCTGTCTGATGTCTGTGTGTTGCTGCGTCTTCCGGTAGCACCACCGCTACGAACATGTGATGTAGTTTAAGAGGAACTACTGGAGATATACTATATATATATACGTATATATATATATATATATATATATATATATATATATATATATATATATATATATATATTATATATATATATATATATATATATATATATATATATATAATATAGGGTTAGGGTTAGCCATAGGAATCAGACACATGGATAATAAAGGACTTCATTTCCACCATCTGTTGATAATGACGTGTTTATTAAAAGGCACTTGTTATTAACGACAGGTTATATTTAATAGTCTCCAGTTTTGGACCAATAGAGATTCAGCTCCAGCTGCAATACCACAACTGAAACGGTAGCCTACTTAAAAAGTCAAACCTTAAACATTTCCACTTGTTGTGTGTTCATATTGTGTTACATTATTCAGAAATGAGCCTTTTATGTCGTTTGTAAACGCAGCAGTTTGTCAGCACACGTTCAGCAGTCTGTGAGTAGTACAAAAATACA
Source organism: Merluccius polli (assembly GCA_030340625.1). Taxonomy (NCBI): domain Eukaryota; kingdom Metazoa; phylum Chordata; class Actinopteri; order Gadiformes; family Merlucciidae; genus Merluccius; species Merluccius polli. Next base: position 37,111 of record JAOPHQ010001009.1, read on the forward strand.
CAATAATTCATAGTAGAGGAAAGATCTGCCATTGTGCTTAAACAACTGTTAACGTTGCACTGAGGAAGCACAACGTTGTTTACAAGCACAGGAACAAACAACAACAACAACAACAACATGTTTATACACGATGTACATGGGACATGCATATGTTAAAACACACACACATGAAGGCTGAGAACATTTCACAGAATGTTCATATGGACAGTGTGGAACCACACACACACACACACACACACACACACACACACACACACACACCGGCATACATACACACACACACACACACACACACACACACACGCACACACACATACACGCACACACACACACCACACACACACACATACATTTACATAATCTCGTATGTTTCATTACACACATCATAATCGGACACAACAGAAAACTATTATTAGTATTTAGTGTCGTTACGAGTAATGCATTCCTCAGGTAGAAGTACTTTTAGTAGAATTATCTTTAGTTTGATCTTTAGTATTATCTTTAGTATCAGTAGGTC
>JAOPHQ010001010.1:0-5000 GCA_030340625.1 Merluccius polli
TTCTTTTCTGTCATGTTTTGAAAATGAATTGGTAAAATTGTGTGAGAAACCCTGGATCGTGAACTTGTTTGCATTGGTTGCAGCACATGCTAATTTTTCACTTTTTCTATATTAAAGCTGAAGAGGACATCCCAGTTCCAAAGATGACTACGATGATCTGAACCTGAGATACTGTCAACTTCAGGAGGACTATGTCAACCTGCAACAGGCAGTTCGACCACACTACGAGCAGAAAATGTAAAGCTGAAAGGGGAGCCTACAAAAATCTAACACTATCTACCCTAACACCACTGTTAAGTGCAACACCATTAGTCATTGACTATTACTCACAGGACCTGACCTCTGTGGTCTTTGAGTGGCTGATTTACAACAATAATGGGCAGCGTAGAGAGAATCACAACCAAACTTACCGTAGAGGACCCACCTATTGATTATATTGATGAAATTAAGGTTGGGCCTAAGTAATACTGACTTGGCTTATAGATTTCAGGTATCAAAAAACCACCATATCAAAAATTTTGCTGGAGCTGGGTCCCTGCTATGGCCTTCATCCTCAAGTCACTCATTAAATGGGCCAAGTAAGGGTGCCAGTACTGAAAAATATGCCAAAAAATATTTCAGCGCAACTTTAAAAGATGCAGGTGCATAATAGATGGCACAGAGATTTTCATAGCTAGACCCAGTAGTCTGACTGCCAGGGCCCAGACATGGTCAAACTATAAAACATAACAACACCATTAAATATTTGATCGCCATCACTCCAGCTGGTGCAATTTCGATTTCTGTCTCCTGGGTGGGGTGGAAGGGTCTCAGACAAACAGATCACTAATGAGTCAGGTTTCCTCAAACTTTTGGGAGCCTAGGATGAAGTTTTAGCAGACAGAGGATTTCTCATCAGAGACGAGCTTGCGGCCTACGGTGCAACCCTTACGTATCCCTCATTTCACAAAAGGAGAAGAAGCAGCTTTCTGCACAGGAAGTGGACACAGCTAGACAACTTTCTCGTGTGAGGATCCATGTAGAAAGAGTTATTGGTCGGTGGAAAAACTTTAAGATTATGCCAAACTGTTATTCCAGTGTCGCAGGTTAACATACTAGATGATGTTGTTATTGTATGTGGTGCCCTCACAAACCTCTGTAAGTGTGTTGTTCCCAAATGAGTTACACATACACCTATGACATGTAAAGGTATTTTACATTTGTAAAACATGTATTTGGGCTTACTGTTCTTAAAACTCAATGCATTTTAATAAACCTCCCCCGCATTGGCTGCTACTGGTGTGTAATGGTCCTTTCTCTCCCCTCCCCCCCCCCCCCCCCCCAGATTATCTCAAACTTTCAGAGTGCAATATCACTTTTATTTGTAATGTTGTTACTAACAGTTTCATTCCATTCAGGTGCCATTTAAAGTGCCATCAAACATTAAGAACATGGGAAGTAGGAGTATGTACAATATATTAGAGTCAAACTGTTTATGTATGTTGTAAACAATAATAATTTTAGGTCTAAATTATCTATGGATACATACATTGAATTCAAGAATAACAATTTAAATATCGTGTTGCACTAAAGTGCATAGACACAGCAGTCAATAACAACATAAAATGTAAAGAAAAGGCTGCTGATGAATTCATTGTTTCAATACCTCAATATGGATGACTATTGGTGCTTTCACAAAACATTTACACAATGGGATGTTTGATCTATAATAGGTAGTACTGTAGATGGTCAGAACATCAACTTTTATCTAACTTTAAAAAACAGGGAAAAACATTCCATAACCAACATCTAACACCATATCTGGTCTTCTATCACAATACAATACATGGTAACACTTTACATTAAGTAGACACTCATCAGCATTAATTGATACTTAACTAATGCTGAGTTCATCCTGAGTTAATGTAGAACTCATGTAAGACTCATGGAGGACTCAGCCATGGATGAATGGTTACTCCATCAGTAACTAATCAGAAGTCAGTCTTAATTACAGAGTATTTAATGATAAATGCTTACCTAAGTCATATATTACAGATTAACTCAGACATGTTTCTTAAAATTAATTAATACTATTAATTCATTCATTAATTACTAAAACAACGTGAATTAGTCACAACCTCCATTAGTCACATTAGTCACAACCTCCATTCCACAGTACTATTTGAACGGGTATCTGTTTATTAAGGTATTAACTCCTGTTTTTGGGATAGGAACATTTCTACAGGATTCTTTGCAATCCAGGAGACAGACATGTGGCCATGTAGCTTTTGCTTCCAGTAGAAGTGATGGATGTAAATTGCTCGGATTCAGATTCATATATATTTGTTGGCAGTCCAAATATTATGACATATTCACTGTGAAACTTTCCCACATTAATCAAGCATACGTGTTTATGTGTGGCCTTTCAGGTAGTATCAACAGATATAACCACAACCAGAAGTTAATTAATAATTAATTAATAGTTATGTGTCCCGCTAGGTAAAGTCACAACATAAAGATATAACAGTTTTGTACTGATTGTATAGCTGTCACTACAGTCTTTCAGAGAAATTATGCTCTTTACCTGTCTTAGTTAATCATTAAGTAAGGATTTGCAAAAAATATCATAATGTTGTGACTTTACTAAGCGGGACAGATAACACTCAACTAACCATTATTGACAATAGTTTTTCATATTACCATATTAAAATGAAATCATGAATTGTACCTGTGTAACTTAGTCATTAGGTAATGAATTGCAAATATATCTTTATGTTGTGACTTTACCTAGCGGTAAAGTCACGCTGTCCCGCTTTACCTAGCGGGACAAAGACAAGCATTGTGTGCTTGTCTTTGACTGGGGAGAATTTCTGCTCTTAAAACACAAAACTCTGAGTCTATGTCGTGGTATTTGACGTCCTGTACATGACCACAGACAACGTAATGATAAGCATCCAGTGACTTATACGCTCGCAATTTCTCTCTGGTGTACACGCTTGGTTTCTCTATTAAATTAAGTATATATATATCCGGCCACTGTATATTTGGCCACTTTCTAACGTCTTCAACCCAATTATCAATAAAACACGGATCTGGAAGTCGGACACCATTTGTCAAAGTTAACTTGTTTAGGTAACTTTCACGATCTTTACTTGACAATCCCCTTGCGTAGCTTGACAAACTGTTTACCTCCGCCATACTTCCGTTGCCAAAATGCGCGCGCAGACGTTCTACGTCATCATTGTGTACAAACAGAAAAAGGGTCTATTTAGAAAGACAGAGGGAAGTAGACAGAAGGATAGAGATAGAGATTAGGAAAAGAGATCACATCTCTCCTGTACTAGCTTCTCTGCATTGGCTCCCCGTAAAATTTAGAATAGAATTTAAAATCCTCCTCCTCACCTATAAAGCTCTTCATGGGCAGGCCCCTTCATATCTCAAAGAGCTCATAGTACCCTACTACCCCACTAGAACACTGCGTTCTCTGAATGCAGGGCTACTGGTGGTTCCAATAGTTTCTAAAAGTAGAACCGGAGCCAGAGCCTTCAGTTACCAAGCTCCTCTTCAGTGGAACCAGCTTCCAGTTGTGGTTCGGGAGGCAGACACCCTCTCCACATTTAAGAGTAGGCTTAAGACGTTCCTCTTTGATAAAGCTTATAGTTAGGGCTGGATCAGGTGAGTCCTGAACCATCCCTTAGTTATGCTGCTATAGGCCTAGACTATCGGGGGATTTCCCTTGGTGCACTGAGTCTCTCGCTCTCTCTCTCTCTCTCTCTCTCTCGCTCTCTCTCTCTCTCTCTCTCTCTGTGTGCACACATTCATGTCCCATTAATGCATGTTACTAACACTTCTTCCCCGGAGTTCTTGTGTTTTCTCGTCTCGCAGGTTCTCATGGATCCTGGCGGAGCCTCCATGGTCCTGCTTGACTGCCATTGCTAATATCAGTTACCAGTTATATACAGTTACTGTTGTTGCTGCTCGCTGTCCCCCATCATTGGTGCTAGTGCATTGATGTAGTTGCTTGCTCTCTCTCTCTCTCTCTCTCTCTCTCTCTCTCTCTCTCTCTCTCTCACCCCAACTGGTCAAGGCAGATGACCACCCACCTAGAGCCGAAGGGTCTGTCCAAGGTTTCTGCCTTTTAACAGGCAGTTTTTCCTTGCCCCCGTGCCAAGTGCTTGCTCATGGTGGTACTGTTGGGTCTCTGTAAATGTTATTAGGAGTTTGGTCTAGACCTGCTCCATTTGAAAAGTGCCCTGAGATAACTTCTGTTATGAATTGGCGCTATACAAATAAAATTGAATTGAATTGAATTGATAGAAGAAGGGAAAGTGTAAGAAAAGTTAGAGAAAGTGAAAGAAGGGAAAGAGAGAAATGTGGTCTAGAGAGAGAGAGGGACAGAGAGCAGAGATAAAGCAGGGCAGCACTAGAGCCGCAGGAAGTACTTTAGATAAGGAGATCTAACAAAGGAGGGAGGCAATACAAAGTTATGTAGGGGTTTACCCTATAATAGTAGTGGTAATAATAATAATGATGTTAATAATAATAATTTTAAAAAAATAATAATAATAGACATAATAGACATAATGAAACATAATGAAGAAAGCGATGCGAACATTAGGACGGTTAAAGATCAGGTCAACTATGTATATATGTCTGTTATTTGTTTTTTGTTTCCTGTTGATTTGTTTTCTTTGTGTATTTGTTTTATACTTTTGACTGTTTGTGTAAGTGTTTTGGTGCTTTATAGGACAAATAGCAGACCAACAGCTCAGTTACGTCACATGAAGCCCCGAACCCCTGGTACCCCCTCATGAGTCTCTATGCATAAGATGGTTGATGGGCATAATACGGCCCTATCTGATAGTTTCATTTAAATCAGAAGTTATCTCCTCTACCGCTCGTCCACAGAAGTCCAGGGGTCAACCAGCAGCTGGGGGCCGTTATGGTCCAGGGAAATTTCCTCCTCACAAAATGAGATAGAGGAACCCGCCCTAAACGACTCTGTGGGAGTGCGGTAGTAT
>JAOPHQ010001010.1:10000-41410 GCA_030340625.1 Merluccius polli
AGCAGGGATCAATATGAAGAGGAAGGAGATGAGTGGGAGCGTGTGTGTGAGGCGGTACATGCCGTGGGGTCCGAGCAGCGCACACACACAGGGGAAGAAGAAGTGGTCGGATCTGAAGGTGGAGGTGAAGCAGGAGGAATATATTATATGCGTCACTTTCATGCTGCACACTTGGAAGACCACTAGGTGGCGCTGTTTTTGAGCAAATTCCGTAACGCTAATAATTCCCGCATACTTTGTCGCACATTCGAAATCGGCTTATGAGCCAATTGTCATCGTTTGCAAGTAAATCCTCGCGTTTCCTAAATACTCGCTCACGTCGGATTGCACCATTTGCAAGGTCCTCTAACAACGGTAACGCTGCCATCGGTAATACCATTTTCTTCATCACATTGCGCATGCGTTTATATCCACCCGTATAATTGCAAACACGGTAATTGTTCATAAGCGTGTCTCTGCCGTGCGCATCACTCTGATGATGACTAATTGTTTTTGACATTATTAACAGTTTCCCAGCGTCACCTATAAGTGTCGCCAAAGGAACAATAGCTGTAGAAACGTGCGTACGCCAGCCATGAAGTTGACGTGAGGCACCGCACATTTCCACGGTCATTTCACGTTTCATACATCTGAACGTGAGCGTGGAACGCCATTTTTTTTGCGTACGCCACGTTTTTGTGCGTACGCAACCGTCGTACATGAGGCCCCAGGTGTGGCAGTGATGTAGAATCAATGTAAAGTAATAGACATACATGTATAATAGACATGTATAGTGAGAGACATCCTGGTGAACTAAACCTTAACTGAACTAAACCTTAACTGAATGTCTAATGAAATTAAAGACACGGGTACCAGTATCAGTAGAACTCTTTTATTGCAACTGTAACAGCATTCAACACAAGATTGTGTCAGTTCAGACAACCTCTATGAATGACTGTTTCCTGCCAGGGAACAAGTCCTTGCTGTGTTTGAAAAAATGTCTTGAGGTCATCCCTCACTGCACTCGCAGCACGGGATGCACGTGCAGTGGACATTCTAGCTACAGCTCTCATATTGGTGTCATCAGCAACGACCCTCCTCCATTCACCTGGCTGAACTTCCCCTGATGGTGATGTTGTATCTGCAAAGTTTGGTGGGATGTATCTGCAAGTAGGACTCAGTGCAGCATCCGTGTGTGTGTAAGCATGTTGTGAAGAGCAACACATGCCTTCACAACATCCACCACTTTGTTGGGGGTGAACTCTATCGGTTTCTGGAAAATCCTCCAGCGTGCAGCCAAGATGCCGAAGCTGTTCTCAATGACCCTGCGGGCCCTTGAGTGGCGGTAGTTGTAGATTTTCCTTCCATCATCCAGATTGACACCTGCAATAGTCGAAAATAAGAAAAGTATTAAAACAAAGAAAGAAAAATATTTTTCTATTACAGTGAACTGAACCCAAACATCAACGTTACATTACTGACATTAATATGACATGGAAACATTATGTTGCAGATAAATACCTGGATATGGCCGCATCAGGTTCACATTCAGAGAGAACGCAGCATCTCCCAGGAACACATGGGGCAGGTTGGTGTTGGTCCCTGATAAGTGCGCAGGCTGTGGCAGTTGAAGGGTGTTCTGCAGAAGAGCAGTGCCAAACTCACTGCTTCGAAAAATCCCCCCCATCACTCTCACGGCCGAAAGCACCGACATCCACCATGGTGAAGCGATATCTCGCGTCACACACGGCCATAAGCACGATGGAATGTGCACCCTTGTAGTTAAAATAGTCACTTCCAGCGTCCACCGGGGCTTTGATGGTGACGTGCTTTCCATCGATGCAGCCCAGACAGTTGGGGAAATTCCACATTCTCCAAAAGTCTCGAGAAATGTCTTTCCAATCAGACCCTTTAGGAAATGGCACATAGTCATCTCTCAACCCCAGCCAGATTGCTGCACACACCTCGGAAACTATGCGGGAAACAGTTGTCGTCCCTAGTTTGTACGAGATAGCAACAGCATTCTGACTGGTACCGGACGCCAGGACTCGCAGAGTGACTGCAAGTCTCTCTTGTAAACTCACTGGGTTGAGATGAGTTCTTTTATGCGTGATGAAAGGCTTGATCCGCTGGAGTAGGTAGTCGAATCGTTGTGCAGACATCCTGAAGTACTCAAAGTGCTAGAGGTCAGAGGAGAATGGCCAGACTGGTTCGAGCTGATAGAAAGGCAACTGTAACTCAAATAACCACTCGTTACAACAGAGGTATGCAGAAGAGCATCTCTGAACGCACAACACGTCGAACCTTGAGGCGGATGGGCTACAGCAGCAGAAGACCACACCGGGTGCCACTCCTGTCAGCTAAGAACAGGAAACTGAGGCTACAATTCGCACAGGCTCACCAAAATTGGACAATCGAAGATTGGAAAAACGTTGCCTGGTCTGATGAGTCTCGATTTCTGCTGCGACATTCGGATGGTAGGGTCAGAATTTGGCGTCAACAACATGAAAGCATGGATCCATCCTGCCTTGTATCAACGGTTCAGGCTGGTGGTGGTGTAATGGTGTGGGGGATATTTTCCTGGCACACTTTGGGCTTATTAGTACCAATTGAGCATCGTGTCAAAGCCACAGACTACCTGAGTATTGTTGCTGACCATGTCCATCCCTTTATGACCACAGTGTACCCATCTTCTGATGGCTACTTCCAGCAGGATAACGCGCCATGTCATAAAGCGCGAATCATCTCAGACTGGTTTCTTGAACATGACAATGAGTTCACTGTACTCAAATGGCCTCCACAGTCACCAGATCTCAATCCAATAGAGCACCTTTGGGATGTGGTGGAACGGGAGATTCGCATCATGGATGTGCAGCCGACAAATCTGCAGCAACTGCGTGATGCTATCATGTCAATATGGACCAAACTCTCTGAGGAATGTTTCCAGTACCTTGTTGAATCTGTGCCACGAAGGATTAAGGCAGTTCTGAAGGCAAAAGGGGGTCCAACCCGGTACTAGCAAGGTGTACCTAATAAAGTGGCCGGTGAGTGTATGTACATCAACAATTGAATACACTTTAGCCAGGTGGTTCAGGCCTGGCGCTAAGGGGGAATATAAATGATATATTCATATTATAATTAGCCTAGAACTCTAGACACCCCCTAGCGGCGGCAAATTTATTTGGCAGCTAGTGTAGGTCTAGCACGGCTCCGTCGGCTTTTTGGGAGGTATTTCAGATACCGAGAACACGGTACTCAGAACATGTTAAGAATCGGGCTTCTTCATTGGTTCTCATGAAAGAGGGTCGTGATGTCATGATGCGCCTGCGCGTTTTGTCGCCGGTCTCAATGCCTTCTTGAGAGCGGTAAATTGTTGTGATGGCCTGCGTGCGGGAGAGAGGTAGGTCTACTTCTGTTTTTTTTATGTTTTTTAACGTTCAGGTTGCGTTTTAATGATTAGGGTTAGGGTTAGGGAAATGTCCCGGCTACGCTATGACTGTAGGAAACGGAAATAGCATGCTTCAAGGATCGAACCAATCAGGGAGCAAATTCTTGCATACTAATTAGGTAAGTTATCGTGTTCTCGCCATAGAACACGGCTTCATCCATAGCTCCTCCTTTTTGGTGCTGGGAACACCAAGTATGTCTGACCAATCACAGCGTGAGGGGCGGAGTCGGAAGCCGGGCTACCATGACGACAGAGTTGCGACGGTTCCGTGTTAGAGGTAAACAATGGCTGCTGCTGCTGGCGGACGGCTGTCTTTCGACTCGGCTTTGGCCGCGACTCTTCAAGACTTGAAGTTAACATTTTATTTGAGAAAAGAATAAAGAACGGCACTGAAGTCTTTCCTCGAAAAATAAATATGTATTCGGAGTTTTGATTAATTACGTAGTCAGAGCCGTCGCTCTGACTACGTCACCTTCTTCGTTGCTCTGATTGGTTGTAGCGCTATCCTATTGCAGAGGGAACTTGAAAGACAACCGTTTATCCCGCCCACACTGCCAATGGAGCTGAGCCAGACCTTACATCTTTCTGATGTGGGTCTGGCTTGCCAGGCTACTTATAATATGAGATATGGCTTTATTTAGTCTGTTCATTACCAAATGAATATCTTGTTAAATTGAAAATGATAGAGGGTTGCCAGTTGGCCAACAAATTCCCCTTCGACACACTGTCGTTTTGAAGGGAAACCCTGTTAACAGTTGGACATTTCTGTGTCCAACGCCTTTGTCACGACAAAGACAGTTCTGTTCACCGGGAAATGTGCTTCTCCAGTTACTTCCCTTACCACAGTAACGGCCAATAACCAGTGGGTTTATCAAGTCCATAGGTACACACAGACAGACAGACAGACAGACAGACAGACAGACACACACACACACTATTATGACATGCGAGACCATCATACTTGGCATGCCTGGACTCTAATCACATTGCTCTACCCCCTATTTAACTATAGGTAGCGTTGACAGGACTCGTCAGCAGAGCCAACTGCCAAGGGAATTACTGTTACCACAAATGTATATGATATGAACTAAAGAAGGCCGATATAATCAACTAAATGTTTTACTGAAATGTATTCACTGGTGAGGCTGGAGTAACGCCCAAATGCAATGTTGGTAGACATTCAACCTTCTCCTAACATTACAAAGGCATAATGTAAACCTAACAGATCACAACGCATCAAGGCCAAAACAGACAACAACTAGAGCAATGATATAATAACAGGTAATTAAAATAAAATACAATAACATTATGAGATGACGATTGTGTGCTCGGGTGGATGTAGTTGCTAGCTTTTGTTTAGCCATCATTTGCAGACCTAGTTTAACAAAAAACTTTGTTCCAACATTTACGTTAAAACACAATATTGATTAGTCGCCAGCATACCTGATTTCCGAAATGTTCGTACATTTCTGACAGCTAAATCCGTCCCTGCTCGCAGGGCTGAGGTACACACCATGCGCAGCGCCATCTTGGATCTCCGGTAGTGACGTCACTGACTGGCGCTGTCTGTAGTTTGCGTGTGTGACGTCATTAATGAAACGGTACGCGGATGTATTGAACTGGTAGGAATGACTTCATATTGTTAACTTGATATTACATTTCCGCGTATTTCAACAGCGCATTCGTAGATGTTATTTTCTATTTGGGTTGTGAGTTATACCAGGTAACTGACATATAGGCTAGCTATTGTTAGCAGCTGCTCCCAGCTGGCTAAAGTTTATGTTTAGTGTTAGCTAGCGTTACCATCACCAGTACTCACAAGCTGTTGCATAGTCAGGGACAAACACAATGATGTCTTAGTAACTATCAGCATGTCCAGTCATGTCAGCTCAGGGAAAGCACCCCTTAAATCAATCTGTGTAATAACCTAACTGCATATTGACACAGTAATAGCTACATGCATAATACACTGAATGATGTCAAATCAGGAGCATCTTTTCTTACAGATACACCGTGTGATCAAGATGGACTGTCAGAATCCAAATTTAACCTGCGCCATTTGCCTGGATCCGTTCCGAGTCCCTGTTACTGTGATGTTCTCGTTATAAGAGTCAATGACCAGACCGAGTATTAAGAAAGTGTCGTCTTTTTAACTTAAAGGTTTCAGGCAAACATATATCCGTAATGCTACACATACTCGCGGGCTCTGCCCGGACTGTACCAACTGCGCTACCTGTAGGGGGTTGTGACAAATGTTACACCTCATGAACATTACATCACTTCTCTTTAAAAAAATAAAACAGAATAAACATCTCTGCAAACATTGTCTGAGAAAGAACTCATTCACTTACTGTATGTGACAACATTACTGATTTGTTTACAATATAACAGTGTAGATGTAACTCAATTTTAAACTATCACTAAATGCATATGGTTATACTCAAATTCTTATAAGCTCTTATTATTCTTCACATCATGTCAAAACTAATTCAGAAATCATATAAATGCATTCATATCAAGTGAACTGTAATCCAGTATAGTTGAAAACACATCCATACGGCTATTGTAAGTGTCATTGAACCTGTTATCCAAAAACATTCAAATACATAACTTTGTTGCATGTTAAAATCAACAAGTGTGAACATCAACAGCTTTCATCATCACTCATAGTATTTGAGGTGTGACGGCAGCTGACGATAAATCCTGGATGGATACCTTGGTGTTGCCACCACAACAGTGTCATTGACCAGATCGTCTAGATCTGTTTGAACATCTTGGGTTTCAGCATTGATCTTTTTGGAAAAAGAGGAATTCCTTGTTATCGACTGTCCATCTTTAGTGGCTGTAACCATGGAGCCCTTGACCTCTGACACAGTATATGGCTCACTGTTGTATGGAGGTGTGCGCTTGTTGTAGAAATCAGCACATATATGCCAGGGAGCTTCTGGCAGCTCAGACATTCTTAGGGGTTCTGACTGTGTGACCAGTGTGTTGGCTTGACGGGCTAAACAGTTCTTAACAATGGATTCTGCTTTCTGGCCAATGTTTGGGAACCATACCTTTGACCTGAGCAGTGTCTTGGTCTTTATGATACCCTGATGTCCTTCATGGGCTAGCTGGAGTACTCTCTGTTCGAGGGACGCAGGGATGACGATCCTTGTGCCTCGGAGTATGATGTCATCAGAAAGGGACACGGTGAGCTCTCCACTGATTTGTCTGAACTTTTTCAATATCTCAGCATGTTGTGTGTCACCTGTGACTTTATGCCATGTGTTGTTTCTGATGTGGGCACTGATCTGCTGCAGGATCGGATCTTTGAGTGTTTCCTCCTTTATTTCCACGAGAGTCATGGCTTTGGGCGTAGCATGTTGAGCCACAAAGTTGATGTATTCCTCTGCTACCTTCACTGCTCGTGTTCTCACCTCCCTGCAGCTGGATGGGGTGACAGGGTATGTAGTCGGCAGGGTTTTCCGCGCCTTTCCTGTACTCCACTCTGAGGTCGTAGGGCTGTAGCCTCAGTCCCCATCTCTCGATTAGGGATGGGAATCGATAAGATTTTTCCGATTCCGATTCCATTTTCGATTCCGCTTAACGATTCGGTTCTTTATCGATTCTCTTATCGATTCTCATTTGGAAAAAAAGGATTCAGTGATGTTCGTCCGGAGCGCATCGAAAACGCGACATTCAGAAATCGGTATCGCATGCTGTGTGCGCAAATGTTTTTGCATGTTGGAAGTATTTCCTCCCTTTGAGGAAATATCCACGTTGCAAGTATTGCAAGTTGCCCTGTTGTCGTCTTTCCTTGTGAAGTGTAACCAAACTTTGGAGCGTTTGTACCGCTTGGGCGCCATGTTTACTGTTGACTGCTGGCTGCACTGGAGTCGCTACGCAACGTGCGTGGTGACGTCATTCGCGTCCACTGGAATCGATAAGGGAATCGTTTGCGAAATTGGCAAACGATTCCAAGGAATTGAAACACTGGGAACCGGTTCTCAACAAGAACCGGTTTTCGATTCCCATCCCTACTCTCGATCCTCGCTGGTGGTTTTGAACGAGGGTTGTTCCATATGACCTCTAGAGCTTTGGGGTCTGTGACAAGAGTGAATGGGTTGCCGTAGAGATATAAGTGGAAGTGTTCACAACTCCACACGATGGCCAACGCTTCCTTTTCCGTCTGTGAGTAGCGTCGCTCTACGTCACTGAGAGCACGGCTCGCGTATGCTATTGTGTGTCTCTCCCCTAATTTGTTATTTTGGTAAAGAATGGCGCCGAGGCCTACCAGGCTGGGGTCTACCACAAGCTCTGTGTCTTTACCTGGATCAAAGTATGACGTCACCGTGTTGCTGGTCAGGCTGTCCTTGATCGTCTGTAGTGCTCCGGCATGCTCTAGACCCCAATGCCACGGTGTGTCCTTTCTGGTGAGCTCACGCAGTGGTGTTGAAATTGAAGCAAAGTCTTTAATGAAACGAGAGCAGTAGTTTGCCATGCCGAGCAGGCTTCGGACTTCGGTTCATCACCCTTCATTACATAAAACTTTGCCACAGTCTTTTTGTGCTCAGTCTCTGTGCTACATGTGAACGCACCATTTATGGGAAGTGGCTTAGTGCTGCCATACGGGAATATTTTAATGTCAGCTGGGGTGAGCTGTGGGCTTGGTCTCAAGGTACTGAGAAAAGCTTCACTAATAATGTTCACCGCAGCTCCTGAGTCAATCAGTGCAGATATCCTTACCCCATTGAGTTTGATGTGGGTCCGTGGCTGTTTAGTGTTGTCATCGCTGCTGGCAGCAAACACGTAGGCTTCATCATCACTGCTGGAGTGCAAGTTGTCTGTGTTGGTGCTTGTAATGTTGTACACCTTCTTGTGCGTTTTCTGGCATCCAGCGTTATCTCTGTAGTCTCTGCGTTTTGTGTCAAAGTCTTTTCTTAATTGTTTTTGATTTGACCTGCACTGCTTTGCGAATTGATTCAGCTTACCGCATGCTTTACAGTCCTTTCCTTTCGCAGGGCATTCGCCATCGTGTGGGTACTTTCCTCCGCAATTTCGGCACTGGTTGTTGGGCCTGGCTCTCCCGGCGCATCGGCTGGTGGCTGCTCGCCCCTACTGGTGCACTGCGTTCACTGACACAGCACTCCCTTCCATGCCTGCGGCTTGCTGCTCGGACAGTTCCATCGCTCTCCCGTACTCTAACAGGTCGTTTAGGCTAGTCCCTGGCTCTCTAAGCGCTTTCCTGCGCAGTCTGGTTGAACTGCAACTCTGAATCAACTGTGCCTTGATTTCTTTTTCGACGTCGGCAAACTCACAGTTCTTCGCTAGGATGCGTAATCTGGTAGCCTAGAAATCTAGACGCCCCTAGCGGCAGCAAATTTATTTTGCAGCCAGGGGGTCTAGCACTTCTCCGTCGTTTTTCTGTGCTGGAAACAGAAAATCTGTCAGGCCAATCACAGCGTGAGGGGCAGAGTCGGAAGCCGGGCTACCATGACGACAGAGTTGCCACGGTTCCGTGTTAAGGGAAACAATGGCTGCTGCTGCTGGCGAACAGCTGTCTTTCGACTCGGCTTTGGCCGCGACTCTTCAAGACTTGAAGTTAACATTTTATTTCACTATTCTTCCACAATCCACCATACGGAACACTTACCCATGGACTAATTTCCGTCGCTCTGACTACGTCACCTTCTTCGTTGCTCTGATTGGTTGTAGCGCTATCCTATTGCGTGCAGAGGGAACCTGAAAGACACCCGTTTATCCCGCCCACACTGCCAATGGAACAGTGCCAGACCCTACATCTTTCTGATGTGGGTCTGGCTTTGCCAGGCTAGTAATCTGGTGCAATGTGTGTCTGAATTTTCATCTGGCTGCTGCACTGCCTTTCTGAACATGTATACTTGATATTGCACGTTCTTTTTAGGTTCGAAGTACGTGCTTAGCTTCTGCTTAGCATCTACATATTTGTCCTGGTCCGCAGCTAACGTGTCGTAGATTTCATGCACGCGCTCGCCTGCCACGTGCAGTAGCAATGCTTTCTGTCTAGCATCTCCAGTAATGTTCATTGCAGTAATGTAGTTATCAAACCTTTGCAGCCATTTAGTCCAGCGTGGTCCCACGGTGGTTGGATCAGCCTCGATATCGAAGGCTGGCAGAGCGACGGTGTTTACGAGTGCAGTCTTTTACGTTAGCTTTTCATTGGCTTCTTCAGTACGTTATGTTAACGTGTCGAGTTGACTAGCACTAGTCCTCACTAGAGCCCGACCGATATATCGGCGGGCCGATATTATCGGCCGATATTAGGCATTTTCCAAACTATCGGTATCGGCATTTATAATGGCCGATAAATGAATATTTTAAAAAACGGACGAAACCCTTCAACCAGTTATAACGCCACAAACCCTACAACCGGCTGATCCAGCCGGAGTCGGGCAGAGCGAACGAGTTATCCACGACCGCGAGCGACACGAGCAGCAAAAGCGGCCGGCAGTCCTTCATTTTCAATGAGCGCTGCCGACAAGGAGCGGCCGGCGCCGCGGCGGCAGCGAGCAGCGCGACGCCGGCGTCCAGAGCGACGCGGAGTGTTGAAATTAGTTTAACTTTATGCAAATGAGCGGCGTCGGTGCGAAGCAGCAACCCGCTACACTTCACGCCACTGTCCTATTTCACAGCGTCGCCGCGCATCAAGTGTCGCCGAAAAGGCGCTTTTTTCTTTTCTTTAGTTTTCCTTCTGCTCCGGAGACGACTATATTCCTATGGGTGCTACGGGCGGCACTTGTTTCATAGACGCGCCGTGGCGGCAGTGTGTTTTGCACTTTATAATGCTTTATCTCCATTTCTGTTATTTTGATTACTAAATAATAAACAGGGGAAACGTGTAAATTGTTATTTGAACATGCTTGTCACGCCGGCCTGCCGAATAGCTCTACAAACTTGATATTGCAATGGGAGCAACCAAACTGTCTGCAGTGCTGCTTGAAGCCCCGCCCCCCTGGCGACGGCAGCCAGCGGCCAGCGGCCACAGCGCACCCTGCTGCTCATGTCTCTCGCGGTGTGACCCATCGGTGAAGTGTGTTCACTGCATTATCCTATTATTTTAGTGAGGACTCATAAATAACTACATATAACTAATGTTAGGGATATCTGTTTATGTTTTGTTTTGCGTGTTTCTGGAATTTCTTTTTTAAATATATATATCGGCCGATATATCGGAATATCGGATTTTTAAATCATCAAATATTTGTATCGGTATCGGCCTTAAAAATCCCATATCGGTCGGGCTCTAGTCCTCACATGTCTTCAGAGTTATCCGTTCTTGACTTTTTCCTTTCTTCTTTCTTTTTTTTTTTTTGAGTGCAGATCTCCGTCGGTTTTATCCTCGTCGCCAATGTGATGTTCTCGTTATAAGAGTCAATGACCAGACCGAGTATTAAGAAAGTGTCGTCTTTTACTTAAAGGTTTCAGGCAAACATATATCCGTAATGCTACACATACTCGCGGGCTCTGCCCGGACTGTACCAACTGCGCTACCTGTAGGGGGGGTCATGCAGTACGTCACTGCTGTGACAAATGTTACACCTCATGAACATTACAGTTACCAAGGGCGTAATTTAGCATAGGGACTGAGGGATATGTCCCGACCAACTTTGGGAAAGAAAGGATTGTCCCTACCAATATTTAGATGTATTATTTAATATAACGGAAATATATTTTACATAATGCATTTAATATTAAAAAAAATGCAAACTCATTCGTAGTAGGCTATTGGCATATATTTTTGCCGACGTGCGTGCCCACCTCAGCGCATTTTTCAGTGCACCAGAGATGATGTCATTTGAAAGGCCATCTGAAGTTCACGTTAACGGCACGTGAAGGCATCAGAGGCTTCTTCTCAACTCTCATGAAGACGCACCAAAAGAGAGCTGAAAATATAGCAATACTGGCTGGCTGACACGGTAAGATATCAGGCTGTTGCAGACTATGTCGACATAAACACACCAGTAAATGATAAAACCTCATGTTAGTACATTCATTGCCTTTGCTCTTATTGAAATATTAAGAATGCTATGCTATATATTAAGAATGCTATGCTATATATTAAGAATGCTATGCTATATATTAAGAACGCTATGCTAAAAGGCCCAAACGATATCCCACAATAGTAAAAGGCCCAAACGGTTACTTAGAGCTAGAATAGCAGGGTCACGATAGACATTCACATTGTTTATGAATACTTCACCCTTCCCCCACATGTGAGCCAGTCCAAAACCAGACATAGTGATCATTGTTTATAGGCTCCCCTCCCCTCACAGAGAATCCCTTGCGCACCCAGATGTAACAAAAATGTCCAGGGGAGTAGCAGGTGATAAGCGCTACTGCCTGAGACTGAGAGCCATGTTAATCAGAGCGCTTGGTGATGTCACGCGGCCCAAACCTCGCACATCTTAGGCGGGGGAGGCCCGGTCAAAATGGGCACTGCGACTCAGCCTCCCCATGAAAGACGGGGGAAGCCAATTAAAGATGCCCTGCTATCTAACTTCAAACTAGAACTTGCCCCTTTTGAACCAAAAAGTATCCATGTATCCGCTCATGATGTCATCCCCCCTGGCCGAACCTGCCCTTTAATCTATATAGCCCCAAGGGACCTGAGACTCAGGGCTCACAATCAGCAGAACTTCTCAGGAGGCGAAGCTCTTTGCGACACCCGCGGTATATTTATTATTAGGCCTATATGCTTTTACTCGTTGACTTTGATTAGCTTTGATTAAGAATAAATCTATTCAGTTTAATTCAGTTTATATCTCTTTATTTACTCCTCAATTTTGATCTGATACCTTAAAGGGCCCGGTCCGTTGTTAGCCTAGAATAGGCCTTAGATTTTTCTCCCAACACTCTCAATACAGACATTTTTTTGCCGTGTTTAAATTTTGTAGATAGAATGCTTCCGTCAAAGAAAAATAAAAGAGACATCCGAAGCTTTTTCACCACCCAGAGAGTAAGTAGCACTTAGCTACCTGTAAAACCTGTAATGCCACAGTGTCCTAACTGCAAGTGACTATGCGACTATCGCGTCGCGCTGAATGTTTAATCGCAACCTGAATCATTAAAACGTTAACAAACATCGAAAAAACAGAAGTAGACCTACCTCTCTCCCGCACGCAGGCCATCACAACGCGCAGGCGCATCATGAGAACCAATGAAGAAGCCCGGTTCTTAACATGTTCTGAGTACCGTGTTCTCGGTATCTGAAATACCTCATGTTTTGTGTCCACATTAAATCCTGAATGAGCGCGTCCAAATCCACGTCAATCAACGCGACGCGACTAAAATAGAAATGGACGAGCGACAAAAAGGCTTTAAAGAAGTCGCGTGTCATCGCGTTCTGTCGCACTGAGTCGCATCGCATTCAGTCAGGACAGTCCAATAGAAAATAAAGTAATGTAACTGATTTTGTCACACGCATTCGATCGCCGCTTGCAGTTAGGACACGGTGTAACATCACAACTCATTCTATGGAAACCTTTTATCAACTGGTATAAATAATGTTGTGTGTGTAAGGTTCAAATGAATCTAGGAATCCAAATAAAACTAGGTGGATTTTATGTTCAATTCTTCTTCTTAATTATTATTTGTTTCCTTTAGAATATACTGTTTTTTATGCATATATATGTTTAGGTTGTTCAAATAATAAAGGTGTCAAAAAGTAGAAAAACTGTCATGGTTTGCTCATGTTTGCACACGGGGAATGTTGTGTTTGTGTTTTCCCCGTGCTGTGTTGCTCTTGGTTGGTTTTTCTTCTTCCACAGGCATTGGTTGTGGGCAGGTGCGGGGCGTGGCTTGTGGATTGGGACTCCTTTATTAGGTTGGCTCGAACGTCTCTTCAGCGCCACAGTCTTCCGTCACACACGGTACCAGTGTCTCGCCTTAGCGTTACTAGTAGCGATCTTCTCGTGAGTATTTTTGCGTGTTTTTTTTACGTTGGATTCTTACCTTGTTTTACCCTCTTCCCCAGACCTCGATCTCTTAGTACCTGGGAAGGGTCCTCGTTGTCCCGGAGTCTCCAGTACTTCACCTACCTTGCCTACCCGCTCCTGCCTCGACCTTCATCGCCTTTGTTTTTGTTTTGAGGCTTCACAATAAACCTTGTTCTACCTACCCGCCCTTTTGTCTTCCGCTTTATGGGATCCAGAAACTTTATGGCAAATCATAACAAAAACATTTGCGCACATGTGGAGTATCTGCTCAAATGAACAGTTAAATTTATGTTGGCTGCAGGATATACTTCATTTTGTTGTTTGTTTTTTAATCTTTTTTATTGGCTTCACAAGTTTCTAGCGTCTACTTACCTGACCTTTTTTTTGCAGTAGGCCTACTGTAAATGTGAATAAGTCAGTCAACAACAGAAATTAAGAGAAATTGTCACAAAGTCAATCTGTGCTCAACTGATTTGGTCTGCTTGTCTTGATCAGCGATTGGGCGCAAACACTTCAAATGCATTGGCTGAGAGAAAAGGGCTGAGATTAGCATACTAAAAAGACGCCGTATTTTACGCGCGTTGTGATGTGCACAAACGCCGTATTTTACGCGCGTTTTAATGGCCAAAACGGCGTTTTCTACGCGCGTTAGTGAAGGACTTCATTGCGGCGTGAAAAGCGGCGTATCCTCTGCGCATTACGGCGTAAAAAAACGCTGTTTTCTCTAATATCGCGGCGTTTTTTTCGGCGTAATAAAGGTGAACCGTGACTGAATAAGGGCGCTTTCTGGCCGGGTTGGCTTGCCATACGCCGTCGGCCGGAGTGTTACAATCGCGCGCCCCCCCACCCCCGTCGGCCATAGGTCCGCGGTGTGTTACTATTGCGCTCACCCCCCAATCAATGGGTAACTCAAGCAAACTTCAGATTGGATACCAAATTCTGTACCCTGATGGAAGCACTGGCAGAGCAGCATGAAGCAACAAGTCACTTTGAGCTGCAAAATCTGCGTGCCCTCTCCCAGGCTGAAGCAGTTAACACAACTGAAAGACGGGGCCTACACCATATTGAAGCGCTACATGATCTTCCTGATTCACAACTAATGAAGGTTTGGATTTCTACTCAAGTGCTAGAAATTGAAGATGTGAATTGTTAGATTACTAGAAAGGTCAGGTCATCCCTTTCCCCAACTAGCTATGCCAATTGGCATAAAAAGCAGTATTTTGCCATGACTGAAACATTAAGTGCAAGCGTCTGAGTAACGTGCACGGTAAAGCTACGCTGCCAGGAACAAGAAATGATGCAAGAGAAACATGAACATCCAATTATCTTTCCAATTTAAGCATACACTTAAGACATGACGATTCGTAGTAGAAGTATTCCATTTTGTCAATGGAATACTTGTCAGTAAATTCAATTAAATAGAAGAGTAACAGCTCCACACTGCTGCTTTCAACTCACCTGGGCAATCATTACAAAAAGGTAATGAAGTGCAGCAAGTGTAGATTGCATGGTCAAGATTTACAAATCACCCCTCACAAAAACTACAGAATCAAAATATCAATTCAATGATTTTATTATTGAGACAGACATTTCTCATTGAGAGTTTCCTGTCCATTTTGCAGGTTTAAATAAGGCCCAGTTAAAACATTAGCAAGCGCATCCAAATCTTTGCCTTTGGCTCCTTGTGTAGTCGTGACCATTTTGAGGTTACTTCCTGATGAGGCTTCAGCGTTCACTTCAGCGGACTCCAGGCTTACTGTTACGTTAAAAGAAAAAAGTTAACATCGTCTAAACATAATTTTCAAATGCAAGACAGTCACCGAAACTTGAACCATCTTACCTTCTTTAACATATTTTTCAAGGGAGATTGCCTCAAGCAATTGTAATAGTCCAGGCTTTGTTAGTTTCGTGCAACCTTTGCTTATCGGCTTGCCATGGGGTGAAACGTCAGAGGTGGTGGCCAGCATGCCATCATGTCTGACGTATCCGGCGGCCAGCGCGCCGTTGTCGTGGCCGGCGGCGGACCCCAGTGTGCCGTTGTCGTGCAGCGTGCCGTCGTCGTGGGCGGCGGCGGACCCCAGTGTGCCGTTGTCGTGCAGCGTGCCGTTGTCATGGGTGGACCCCAGTGTGCCGTTGTCGTGCAGCGTGCCGTTGTCGTGGGCGGCGGCAGACCCCAGTGTGCCGTTGTCGTAGCCGAGGTTGACGTAGCCTCGGCTTACTGTTGGTTAAAAGAAAAAAGTTAACATCGTCTAAACATAATTTTCAAATGCAAGACAGTCAACGAAACTTGAACCATCTTACCCAGCGTGGCGGTGGCGGCGGCGGCGGCCCCCGGCGTGGCGTTGTGCAGCGTGCTGTCGGCGGCGGCGGGCCCCGGCATGGCGTAGCCGTGGCCGCCGTAGCCTCGGCTTACTGTTGGTTAAAAGAAAAAAGTTACCATCGTCTAAACCAGAGGTCACCAACAGGCGGACCGCGGTCCGGGTCCGGACCCAGACGCCGTCCTATGCGGACCCAGACCTATAATCAATAAACTATTGAGGGATTCTACATTATGACGGGGCGCTTCTATTTTAACCAGCGCAGCTTTTCTAGTCTTTACGGCATTTGGTTAGCGGACCTTACAGACCAATTGCATGTGAGTTAAGTATCCCACGTGACGCTGCTCAGCCAATCAAATTCATGGGGGGGGGGGGGGGGGGGGCGATCGTAAGCCACCCCGGACCTACGACCGACGGGGGGGCAGGTAGACAGACACCGCTAGACACACGGGACTCATACCGGTGATCGCGGCTTTAGTTCCCCGTGTCTGATCGCTGTAATTCGGAGCGTGAATATCGGTTGAATATCTAATATCTTTCTAACTTTAAAAAACACTAGTATTTTTAAGCCGATAGTCGCACATCCCTCGTAACTACGCCGTGAAGGTGAACCCTCCCGGACTCCGCTATTAACATGAACCGCTCCGCAGGAGGAGCCGCACGTCCACACGCACCGGACACCACAATACAAACACACATGTTTTACATTTGATTTTAACTAAAGTTGTCTGCAGTTATACGGTTAAATACGATTATTAAAACCCTAATTATGACAGTCCTGGACCGGCCCAAAAATGTGCATCGGCTCACCCGGTACGCCCGATGGCCAGTCCACCCCTGCTTGTCCCGTTAGTTAAAAATAGTAATCCAAAATAGTAATCCAATTGTGAAATCCGTGTTGTAATCGGCAGCATACAAGCTAGTTATATTGAAAAGTAAATAAAGATTCAGACGTGCTGCGTGATGATGTGTTCAGGTTGGCTCAGTAAAACGACTATTAGGTTATCATGATGCGTTCAAGTGTAATGTAAAGAAAAGGGAAATTGAGATTTTGGCGAGAAACATGAGTAATACAGTTGTATAGTATATTAAAAATCTGGAGGATCATGAAAGGCAGACATGTTAATTTTTCTGCAAAAAAACCCCTGTTAAATTATGAGATTATATTTTATTTCCTTTTGTGTGACCCATATACATTATGACTTATTTTTCATTTGGTGCTGCTGATATATTCTTTCTATTGTTAGTTGTATGTCATTTCGAAGTGGCCTATTACATTAGCCATGTTTATTGAAGGCTAGAAACGTTTTTGTTATGCTCACTTGTTAAGCAATACCAGTTCTGTTGAAAACAAATTGTCGCGTCGTCTTTCCACCAAATAATAGAAAAGTATCGATAAAGACTCGGATCGATAAGGAGTATCGATATCAATAAATATTAACGATCCCCATCCCTAGAGACGAGTGAGCGCGAGACAGGGAGAGATGACGGAGAGACGAGTGAACAGGAGACAGGGAGAGACAGTACACATGTATACTTCAATGATTAGTGACAATAAATATTTTTGAATTGTGAATTTGACTTTCTTTAATTTAACAGTCAGTTGCAGATGTTGATACAACTATAAGGATATATATATATATATATATATATATATATATATATATATATATATATATATCTCCGGACCTTCGCTTGAGGAAATTTTCTCTCACTGGACCTCTTGAAATTTTAGTTGAATACCCCTGGTCTAAACATAATTTTCAAATGCAAGACAGTCAACGAAACTTGAACCATCTTACCCAGCGTGGCGGTGTCGGCGGCGGCGGCCCCCGGCATGGCGTAGCCGTGGCCGCCGTAGCCTCGGCTTACTGTTGGTTAAAAGAAAAAAGTTAACATCGTCTAAACATAATTTTCAAATGCAAGACAGTCAACGAAACTTGAACCATCTTACCCAGTGTGGCGGTGTCGGCGGCGGCGGCCCCCGGCGTGGCGTTGTGCAGCGTGCTGTCGGCGGCGGCGGCCCCCGGCATGGCGTAGCCGCCGTAGCCTCGGCTTACTGTTGGTTAAAAGAAAAAAGTTAACATCGTCTAAACATAATTTTCAAATGCAAGACAGTCAACGAAACTTGAACCATCTTACCCAGCGTGGCGTTGTCGGAGGCGGCCAGCGTGGCGTTGTCGGCGGCGGCAGCGGCCCCCGGCGTGGCGTTGTGCAGCGTGCTGTCGGCGGCGGCGGCCCCCGGCGTGGCGTTGTGCAGCGTGCTGTCGGCGGCGGCGGCGGCCCCCGGCGTGGCGTTGTGCAGCGTGCTGTCGGCGGCGGCCCCCAGCCTGGTGTAGCCGTGGCCGCCGTAGCCTCGGCTTACTGTTGGTTAAAAGAAAAAAGTTATCGTCTAAACATAATTTTCAAATGCAAGACAGTCAACGAAACTTGAACCATCTTACCCAGCGTGGCGTTGTCAGAGGCGGCCAGCGTGGCGTTGTCAGCGGCGGCGGCCCCCGGCGTGGCGTTGTGCAGCGTGCTGTCGGCGGCGGCGGCGGCCCCCGGCGTGGCGTTGTGCAGCGTGCTGTCGGCGGCGGCAGCCCCCGGCATGGCGTAGCCGTGGCCGCCGTAGCCTCGGCTTACTGTTGGTTAAAAGAAAAAAGTTAACATCGTCTAAACATAATTTTCAAATGCAAGACAGTCAACGAAACTTGAACCATCTTACCCAGCGTGGCGGTGTCGGCGGCGGCGGCCCCCGGCGTGGCGTTGTGCAGCGTGCTGTCGGCGGCGGCGGCGGCCCCCGGCATGGCGTAGCCGCCGTAGCCTCGGCTTACTGTTGGTTAAAAGAAAAAAGTTACCATC
The DNA here is from genome assembly GCA_030340625.1 of Merluccius polli. Classification (NCBI taxonomy): domain Eukaryota; kingdom Metazoa; phylum Chordata; class Actinopteri; order Gadiformes; family Merlucciidae; genus Merluccius; species Merluccius polli. Next base: position 28,549 of record JAOPHQ010001010.1, read on the forward strand.
GTCTAAACATAATTTTCAAATGCAAGACAGTCAACGAAACTTGAACCATCTTACCCAGCGTGGCGGTGTCGGCGGCGGCGGCCCCCGGCGTGGCGTTGTGCAGCGTGCTGTCGGCGGCGGCGGCCCCCGGCATGGCGTAGCCGCCGTAGCCTCGGCTTACTGTTGGTTAAAAGAAAAAAGTTAACATCGTCTAAACATAATTTTCAAATGCAAGACAGTCAACGAAACTTGAACCATCTTACCCAGCGTGGCGTTGTCGGAGGCGGCCAGCGTGGCGTTGTCGGCGGCGGCAGCGGCCCCCGGCGTGGCGTTGTGCAGCGTGCCGTCGGCGGCGGCGGCCCCCGGCGTGGCGTTGTGCAGCGTGCTGTCGGCGGCGGCGGCCCCCGGCGTGGCGTTGTGCAGCGTGCTGTCGGCGGCGGCGGCGGCCCCCGGCATGGCGTAGCCGCCGTAGCCTCGGCTTACTGTTGGTTAAAAGAAAAAAGTTAACATCGTCTAAACATAATTTTCAAATGCAAGACAGTCAACGAAACTTGAACCATCTTACCCAGCGTGGCGGTGTCGGAGGCGGCCAGCGTGGCGTTGTCGGCGGCGGGCAGCGGCCCCCGGCGTGGCGTTGTGCAGCGTGCTGTCGGCGGCGGCGGCGGCCCCCGGCGTGGCGTTGTGCAGCGTGCTGTCGGCGGCGGCCCCCAGCCTGATGTAGCCGTGGCCGCCGTAGCCTCGGCTTACTGTTGGTTAAAAGAAAAAAGTTAACATCGTCTAAACATAATTTTCAAATGCAAGACAGTCAAGGAAACTTGAACCATCTTACCCAGCGTGGCGGTGTCGGCGGCGGCGGCCCCCGGCGTGGCGTTGTGCAGCGTGCTGTCGGCGGCGGCGGCGGCCCCCGGCATGGCGTAGCCGTGGCCGCCGTAGCCTCGGCTTACTGTTGGTTAAAAGAAAAAAGTTAACATCGTCTAAACATAATTTTCAAATGCAAGACAGTCAACGAAACTTGAACCATCTTACCCAGCGTGGCGTTGTCAGAGGCGGCCAGCGTGGCGTTGTCGGCGGCGGCGGCCCCCGGCGTGGCGTTGTGCAGCGTGCTGTCGGCGGCGGCGGCCCCCGGCATGGCGTAGCCGCTGTAGCCTCGGCTTACTGTTGGTTAAAAGAAAAAAGTTAACATCGTCTAAACATAATTTTCAAATGCAAGACAGTCAACGAAACTTGAACCATCTTACCCAGCGTGGCGTTGTCGGAGGCGGCCAGCGTGGCGATGTCGGCGGCGGCAGCGGCCCCCGGCGTGGCGTTGTGCAGCGTGCTGTCGGCGGCGGCGGCCCCCGGCATTGCGTAGCCGCCGTAGCCTCGGCTTACTGTTGGTTAAAAGAAAAAAGTTACCATCGTCTAAACATAATTTTCAAATGCAAGACAGTCAACGAAACTTGAACCATCTTACCCAGCGTGGCGGTGGCGGCGGCGGCGGCCCCCGGCGTGGCGTTGTGCAGCATGCTGTCGGCGGCGGCGGCCCCCGGCATGGCGTAGCCGCCGTAGCCTCGGCTTACTGTTGGTTAAAAGAAAAAAGTTAACATCGTCTAAACATAATTTTCAAATGCAAGACAGTCAACGAAACTTGAACCATCTTACCCAGCGTGGCGTTGTCGGAGGCGGCCAGCGTGGCGTTGTCGGCGGCGGCAGCGGCGGCAGCGGCCCCCGGCGTGGCGTTGTGCAGCGTGCTGTCGGCAGCGGCCCCCAGCCTGGTGTAGCCGTGGCCGCGGCTTACTGTTGGTTAAAAGAAAAAAGTTAACATCGTCTAAACATAATTTTCAAATGCAAGACAGTCAACGAAACTTGAACCATCTTACCCAGCGTGGCGGTGTCGGCGGCGGCGGCCCCCGGCGTGGCGTTGTGCAGCGTGCTGTCGGCGGCGGCGGCCCCCGGCATGGCGTAGCCGCCGTAGACTCGGCTTACTGTTGGTTAAAAGAAAAAAGTTAACATCGTCTAAACATAATTTTCAAATGCAAGACAGTCAACGAAACTTGAACCATCTTACCCAGCGTGGCGTTGTCGGAGGCGGCCAGCGTGGCGTTGTCGGCGGCGGCAGCGGCCCCCGGCGTGGCGTTGTGCAGCGTGCTGTCGGCGGCGGCGGCCCCCGGCGTGGCGTTGTGCAGCGTGCTGTCGGCGGCGGCGGCGGCCCCCGGCGTGGCGTTGTGCAGCGTGCTGTCGGCGGCGGCGGCGGCCCCCGGCGTGGCGTTGTGCAGCGTGCTGTCGGCGGCGGCCCCCAGCCTGGTGTAGCCGTGGCCGCCGTAGCCTCGGCTTACTGTTGGTTAAAAGAAAAAAGTTATCGTCTAAACATAATTTTCAAATGCAAGACAGTCAACGAAACTTGAACCATCTTACCCAGCGTGGCGTTGTCAGAGGCGGCCAGCGTGGCGTTGTCAGCGGCGGCGGCCCCCGGCGTGGCGTTGTGCAGCGTGCTGTCGGCGGCGGCGGCGGCCCCCGGCGTGGCGTTGTGCAGCGTGCTGTCGGCGGCGGCAGCCCCCGGCATGGCGTAGCCGTGGCCGCCGTAGCCTCGGCTTACTGTTGGTTAAAAGAAAAAAGTTAACATCGTCTAAACATAATTTTCAAATGCAAGACAGTCAACGAAACTTGAACCATCTTACCCAGCGTGGCGGTGTCGGCGGCGGCGGCCCCCGGCGTGGCGTTGTGCAGCGTGCTGTCGGCGGCGGCGGCGGCCCCCGGCATGGCGTAGCCGTGGCCCCCGTAGCCTCGGCTTACTGTTGGTTAAAAGAAAAAAGTTAACATCGTCTAAACATAATTTTCAAATGCAAGACAGTCAACGAAACTTGAACCATCTTACCCAGCGTGGCGTTGTCGGAGGCGGCCAGCGTGGCGTTGTCGGCGGCGGCAGCGGCCCCCGGCGTGGCGTTGTGCAGCGTGCTGTCGGCGGCGGCGGCCCCCGGCATGGCGTAGCCGCCGTAGCCTCGGCTTACTGTTGGTTAAAAGAAAAAAGTTACCATCGTCTAAACATAATTTTCAAATGCAAGACAGTCAACGAAACTTGAACCATCTTACCCAGCGTGGCGGTGTCGGCGGCGGCGGCCCCCGGCGTGGCGTTGTGCAGCGTGCTGTCGGCGGCGGCGGCCCCCGGCATGGCGTAGCCGCCGTAGCCTCGGCTTACTGTTGGTTAAAAGAAAAAAGTTAACATCGTCTAAACATAATTTTCAAATGCAAGACAGTCAACGAAACTTGAACCATCTTACCCAGCGTGGCGTTGTCGGAGGCGGCCAGCGTGGCGTTGTCGGCGGCGGCAGCGGCCCCCGGCGTGGCGTTGTGCAGCGTGCCGTCGGCGGCGGCGGCCCCCGGCGTGGCGTTGTGCAGCGTGCTGTCGGCGGCGGCGGCCCCCGGCGTGGCGTTGTGCAGCGTGCTGTCGGCGGCGGCGGCGGCCCCCAGCCTGGTGTAGCCGTGGCCGCCGTAGCCTCGGCTTACTGTTGGTTAAAAGAAAAAAGTTAACATCGTCTAAACATAATTTTCAAATGCAAGACAGTCAACGAAACTTGAACCATCTTACCCAGCGTGGCGTTGTCGGAGGCGGCCAGCGTGGCGTTGTCGGCGGCGGCAGCGGCCCCCGGCGTGGCGTTGTGCAGCGTGCTGTCGGCGGCGGCCCCCGGCGTGGCGTTGTGCAGCGTGCTGTCGGCGGCGGCGGCGGCCCCCGGCATGGCGTAGCCGCCGTAGCCTCGGCTTACTGTTGGTTAAAAGAAAAAAGTTAACATCGTCTAAACATAATTTTCAAATGCAAGACAGTCAACGAAACTTGAACCATCTTACCCAGCGTGGCGGTGTCGGAGGCGGCCAGCGTGGCGTTGTCGGCGGCGGCAGCGGCCCCCGGCGTGGCGTTGTGCAGCGTGCTGTCGGCGGCGGCGGCGGCCCCCGGCGTGGCGTTGTGCAGCGTGCTGTCGGCGGCGGCCCCCAGCCTGATGTAGCCGTGGCCGCCGTAGCCTCGGCTTACTGTTGGTTAAAAGAAAAAAGTTAACATCGTCTAAACATAATTTTCAAATGCAAGACAGTCAAGGAAACTTGAACCATCTTACCCAGCGTGGCGGTGTCGGCGGCGGCGGCCCCCGGCGTGGCGTTGTGCAGCGTGCTGTCGGCGGCGGCGGCGGCCCCCGGCATGGCGTAGCCGTGGCCGCCGTAGCCTCGGCTTACTGTTGGTTAAAAGAAAAAAGTTAACATCGTCTAAACATAATTTTCAAATGCAAGACAGTCAACGAAACTTGAACCATCTTACCCAGCGTGGCGTTGTCAGAGGCGGCCAGCGTGGCGTTGTCGGCGGCGGCGGCCCCCGGCGTGGCGTTGTGCAGCGTGCTGTCGGCGGCGGCGGCCCCCGGCATGGCGTAGCCGCTGTAGCCTCGGCTTACTGTTGGTTAAAAGAAAAAAGTTAACATCGTCTAAACATAATTTTCAAATGCAAGACAGTCAACGAAACTTGAACCATCTTACCCAGCGTGGCGTTGTCGGAGGCGGCCAGCGTGGCGATGTCGGCGGCGGCAGCGGCCCCCGGCGTGGCGTTGTGCAGCGTGCTGTCGGCGGCGGCGGCGGCCCCCGGCATTGCGTAGCCGCCGTAGCCTCGGCTTACTGTTGGTTAAAAGAAAAAAGTTACCATCGTCTAAACATAATTTTCAAATGCAAGACAGTCAACGAAACTTGAACCATCTTACCCAGCGTGGCGGTGTCGGCGGCGGCGGCCCCCGGCGTGGCGTTGTGCAGCGTGCTGTCGGCGGCGGCGGCCCCCGGCATGGCGTAGCCGCCGTAGCCTCGGCTTACTGTTGGTTAAAAGAAAAAAGTTAACATCGTCTAAACATAATTTTCAAATGCAAGACAGTCAACGAAACTTGAACCATCTTACCCAGCGTGGCGGTGTCGGAGGCGGCCAGCGTGGCGTTGTCGGCGGCGGCAGCGGCCCCCGGCGTGGCGTTGTGCAGCGTGCTGTCGGCGGCGGCCCCCAGCCTGGTGTAGCCGTGGCCGCGGCTTACTGTTGGTTAAAAGAAAAAAGTTAACATCGTCTAAACATAATTTTCAAATGCAAGACAGTCAACGAAACTTGAACCATCTTACCCAGCGTGGCGTTGTCAGAGGCGGCCAGCGTGGCGGTGTCGGCGGCGGCGGCCCCCGGCGTGGCGTTGTGCAGCGTGCTGGCGGCGGCGGTGGCCCCCGGCATGCTGTAGCCGCCGTAGCCTCGGCTTACTGTTGGTTAAAAGAAAAAAGTTAACATCGTCTAAACATAATTTTCAAATGCAAGACAGTCAACGAAACTTGAACCATCTTACCCAGCGTGGCGTTGTCAGAGGCGGCCAGCGTGGCGTTGTCGGCGGCGGCGGCCCCCGGCGTGGCGTTGTGCAGCGTGCTGTCGGCGGCGGCGGCCCCCGGCATGGCGTAGCCGCTGTAGCCTCGGCTTACTGTTGGTTAAAAGAAAAAAGTTAACATCGTCTAAACATAATTTTCAAATGCAAGACAGTCAACGAAACTTGAACCATCTTACCCAGCGTGGCGGTGTCGGCGGCGGCGGCCCCCGGCGTGGCGTTGTGCAGCGTGCTGTCGGCGGCGGCCCACGGCATGGCGTAGCCGCCGTAGCCTCGGCTTACTGTTGGTTAAAAGAAAAAAGTTAACATCGTCTAAACATAATTTTCAAATGCAAGACAGTCAACGAAACTTGAACCATCTTACCCAGCGTGGCGTTGTCGGAGGCGGCCAGCGTGGCGTTGTCGGCGGCGGCAGCGGCGGCAGCGGCCCCCGGCGTGGCGTTGTGCAGCGTGCTGTCGGCAGCGGCCCCCAGCCTGGTGTAGCCGTGGCCGCGGCTTACTGTTGGTTAAAAGAAAAAAGTTAACATCGTCTAAACATAATTTTCAAATGCAAGACAGTCAACGAAACTTGAACCATCTTACCCAGCGTGGCGTTGTCAGAGGCGGCCAGCGTGGCGTTGTCAGCGGCGGCGGCCCCCGGCGTGGCGTTGTGCAGCGTGCTGTCGGCGGCGGCCCCCGGCATGGCGTAGCTGCCGTAGCCTCGGCTTACTGTTGGTTAAAAGAAAAAAGTTAACATCGTCTAAACATAATTTTCAAATGCAAGACAGTCAACGAAACTTGAACCATCTTACCCAGCGTGGCGGTGTCGGAGGCGGCCAGCGTGGCGTTGTCGGCGGCGGCAGCGGCCCCCGGCGTGGCGTTGTGCAGCGTGCTGTCGGCGGCGGCGGCCCCCGGCGTGGCGTTGTGCAGCGTGCTGTCGGCGGCGGCCCCCAGCCTGGTGTAGCCGTGGCCGCGGCTTACTGTTGGTTAAAAGAAAAAAGTTAACATCGTCTAAACATAATTTTCAAATGCAAGACAGTCAACGAAACTTGAACCATCTTACCCAGCGTGGCGTTGTCAGAGGCGGCCAGCGTGGCGGTGTCGGCGGCGGCGGCCCCCGGCGTGGCGTTGTGCAGCGTGCTGTCGGCGGCGGCCCCCGGCATGGCGTAGCCGCCGTAGCCTCGGCTTACTGTTGGTTAAAAGAAAAAAGTTAACATCGTCTAAACATAATTTTCAAATGCAAGACAGTCAACGAAACTTGAACCATCTTACCCAGCGTGGCGGGTGTCGGCGGCGGCGGCCCCCGGCGTGGCGTTGTGCAGCGTGCTGTCGGCGGCGGAGGCCCCCGGCATGGCGTAGCCGTGGCTGCCGTAGCCTCGGCTTACTGTTGGTTAAAAGAAAAAAGTTAACATCGTCTAAACATAATTTTCAAATGCAAGACAGTCAACGAAACTTGAACCATCTTACCCAGCGTGGCGTTGTCGGAGGCGGCCAGCGTGGCGTTGTCGGCGGCGGCAGCGGCCCCCGGCGTGGCGTTGTGCAGCATGCTGTCCGCGGCGGCGGCGGCCCCCGGCGTGGCGTTGTGCAGCGTGCTGTCGGCGGCGGCCCCCCGGCGTGGTGTAGCCGTGGCCGCCGTAGCCTCGGCTTACTGTTGGTTAAAAGAAAAAAGTTAACATCGTCTAAACATAATTTTCAAATGCAAGACAGTCAACGAAACTTGAACCATCTTACCCAGCGTGGCGGGTGTCGGCGGCGGCGGCCCCCGGCGTGGCGTTGTGCAGCGTGCTGTCGGCGGCGGCGGCCCCCGGCATGGCGTAGCCGCCGTAGCCTCGGCTTACTGTTGGTTAAAAGAAAAAAGTTAACATCGTCTAAACATAATTTTCAAATGCAAGACAGTCAACGAAACTTGAACCATCTTACCCAGCGTGGCGTTGTCGGAGGCGGCCAGCGTGGCGTTGTCGGAGGCGGCCAGCGTGGCGTTGTCGGCGGCGGCAGCGGCCCCCGGCGTGGCGTTGTGCAGCGTGCTGTCGGCGGCGGCGGCCCCCGGCGTGGCGTTGTGCAGCGTGCTGTCGGCGGCGGCGGCCCCCGGCGTGGCGTTGTGCAGCGTGCTGTCGGCCGCGGCCCCCAGCCTGGTGTAGCCGTGGCCGCCGTAGCCTCGGCTTACTGTTGGTTAAAAGAAAAAAGTTAACATCGTCTAAACATAATTTTCAAATGCAAGACAGTCAACGAAACTTGAACCATCTTACCCAGCGTGGCGTTGTCAGAGGCGGCCAGCGTGGCGTTGTCAGCGGCGGCGGCCCCCGGCGTGGCGTTGTGCAGCGTGCTGTCGGCGGCGGCGGCGGTCCCCGGCGTGGCGTTGTGCAGCGTGCTGTCGGCGGCGGCGGCAGCCCCCGGCATGGCGTAGCCGTGGCCGCCGTAGCCTCGGCTTACTGTTGGTTAAAAGAAAAAAGTTAACATCGTCTAAACATAATTTTCAAATGCAAGACAGTCAACGAAACTTCAACCATCTTACCCAGCGTGGCGATGTCGGCGGCCCCCGGCGTGGCGTTGTGCAGCGTGCTGTCGGCGGCGGCCCTCGGCATGGCGTAGCCGTGGCCGCCGTAGCCTCGGCTTACTGTTGGTTAAAATAAAAAAGTTAACATCGTCTAAACATAATTTTCAAATGCAAGACAGTCAACGAAACTTGAACCATCTTACCCAGCGTGGCGGTGTCGGCGGCGGCGGCCCCCGGCGTGGCGTTGTGCAGCGTGCTGTCGGCGGCGGCCCCCAGCCTGGTGTAGCCGTGGCCGCCGTAGCCTCGGCTTACTGTTGGTTAAAAGAAAAAAGTTAACATCGTCTAAACATAATTTTCAAATGCAAGACAGTCAACGAAACTTGAACCATCTTACCCAGCGTGGCGTTGTCGGAGGCGGCCAGCGTGGCGTTGTCGGCGGCGGCAGCGGCCCCCGGCGTGGCGTTGTGCAGCGTGCTGTCGGCGGCGGCGGCGGCCCCCGGCATGGCGTAGCCGCCGTAGCCTCGGCTTACTGTTGGTTAAAAGAAAAAAGTTAACATCGTCTAAACATAATTTTCAAATGCAAGACAGTCAACGAAACTTGAACCATCTTACCCAGCGTGGCGGTGTCGGCGGCGGCGGCCCCCGGCGTGGCGTTGTGCAGCGTGCTGTCGGCGGCGGCGGCCCCCGGCATGGCGTAGCCGTGGCCGCCGTAGCCTCGGCTTACTGTTGGTTAAAAGAAAAAAGTTAACATCGTCTAAACATAATTTTCAAATGCAAGACAGTCAACGAAACTTGAACCATCTTACCCAACGTGGCGTTGTCGGAGGCGGCCAGCGTGGCGTTGTCGGCGGCGGCAGCGGCCCCCGGCGTGGCGTTGTGCAGCGTGCTGTCGGCGGCGGCGGCGGCCCCCGGCGTGGCGTTGTGCAGCGTGCTGTCGGCGGCGGCGGCGGCCCCCGGCCTGGTGTAGCCGTGGCCGCCGTAGCCTCGGCTTACTGTTGGTTAAAAGAAAAAAGTTAACATCGTCTAAACATAATTTTCAAATGCAAGACAGCCAACGAAACTTGAACCATCTTACCCAGCGTGGCGGTGGCGGCGGCGGCGGCCCCCGGCGTGGCGTTGTGCAGCGTGCTGTCGGCGGCGGCGGAGGCCCCCGGCATGGCGTAGCCGTGGCCGCCGTAGCCTCGGCTTACTGTTGGTTAAAAGAAAAAAGTTAACATCGTCTAAACATAATTTTCAAATGCAAGACAGTCAACGAAACTTGAACCATCTTACCCAGCGTGGCGTTGTCAGAGGCGGCCAGCGTGGCGTTGTCAGAGGCGGCCAGCGTGGCGTTGTCGGCGGCGGCAGCGGCCCCCGGTGTGGCGTTGTGCAGCGTGCTGGCGGCGGCGGCGGCCCCCGGCATGGCGTAGCCGCCGTAGCCTCGGCTTACTGTTGGTTAAAAGAAAAAAGTTAACATCGTCTAAACATAATTTTCAAATGCAAGACAGTCAACGAAACTTGAACCATCTTACCCAGCGTGGCGTTGTCAGAGGCGGCCAGCGTGGCGTTGTCGGAGGCGGCCAGCGTGGCGTTGTCGGCGGCGGCGGCGGCCCCCGGCGTGGCGTTGTGCAGCGTGCTGTCGGCGGCGGCCCCCGGCATGGCGTAGCCGTGGCCGCCGTAGCCTCGGCTTACTGTTGGTTAAAAGAAAAAAGTTAACATCGTCTAAACATAATTTTCAAATGCAAGACAGTCAACGAAACTTGAACCATCTTACCCAGCGTGGCGTTGTCAGAGGCGGCCAGCGTGGCGTTGTCGGAGGCGGCCAGCGTGGCGTTGTCGGAGGCGGCGGACCCCAGCGTGGCGTTGTGCAGCGTGCTGTCGGCGGCGGCGGCCCCCGGCATGGCGTAGCCGTGGCCGCCGTAGCCTCGGCTTACTGTTGGTTAAAAGAAAAAAGTTAACATCGTCTAAACATAATTTTCAAATGCAAGACAGTCAACGAAACTTGAACCATCTTACCCAGCGTGGCGTTGTCAGAGGCGGCCAGCGTGGCGTTGTCGGAGGCGGCCAGCGTGGCGTTGTCGGAGGCGGCGGCGGACCCCAGCGTGGCGTTGTGCAGCGTGCTGTCGGCGGCGGCGGCGGCCCCCGGCATGGCGTAGCCGTGGCCGCCGTAGCCTCGGCTTACTGTTGGTTAAAAGAAAAAAGTTAACATCGTCTAAACATAATGTTCAAATGCAAGACAGTCAACGAAACTTGAACCATCTTACCCAGCGTGGCGTTGTCGGAGGACGCCAGCGTGGCGTTGTCGTGCAGCGTGCTGTTGTCATAGCTGCGTCTTACTGTTGGTTAAAAGAAAAAAGTTATCGTAACATTGCAATACGAAAATGGTTAACAATTAAAATCCCATCCATGAAAAAACAAATAAATCAGCAGACGCGAGTTCCCAACCGTGGACTAGCGCTGCTACCCACGCAAAGGACAATGACACCGAAATAAATCTTCTGTCTGTCAAGTGAGAAACCAGTTGGCGTGAGCAGCCGTTCGTGCAAACTCAGTATGCCTAATGAAAGTTTAGCCATAAGTAAATATAATAAGGCGGCCCATAGTTTGACTGTAAAAGACTGAATCGTTTGACAGTTGAACGATGCACCGCCGGAGCGACTAGAACAGCTGAGCGCCGCCATGTGGCCGCAGCAGAGTTCAACCCTTCAGCAGGAGAACAAGCTTGTTCATAGCAACGTTATTAGGAGGCAGAAAGGGGGATTTTGGTCATCACCGCGGATATAGGCGTGTTGCATCCGGCTGAAACAAACCACATTTATACTACAAAAGCAAATTTTACAATAGGCCTACATTGTCAAACATGCACAGTAGTTCTCAAACGCCTGATTCATTAGTGCATATGAAACGACAACATTGTTGGCATTAGCCCATTAAATCCCAACATTGCACAAGGCTACTTTAAACATGTATTTTTGCACACGCATGTAGGCCACGGGAGGAAATCCCAGGGGGGGGGGGACACGACCCCCCCCCCCCCCCCCCCAAATGCATCACTGTAAATATAACCAAGTAATTTAAATAATACGCAATGAAAGCACTTGTGCTCATTATAGACACTTAAAAGTGCGTTTTTAAAGTGTTTTAAAATCAGCACTGTGTGTGTGGGAACCTGACAGTGTCGTTGGTGGCTGACTCCAGTAAGTAGTTCAAAGGATATGGTGGACATTTGGCTGCATTGAATTACAGGTCACTCTTTATGTTAGCTAGCGGTTAGCTGACGTTTGCGGCTACAGCAACAGCAACAGCAACTTTAGTACACTTACTAATCATTTAAAACTACATACTTTGTGTGACATACTTGTCCATAGCTGTTTGAAGAGTTGAGACACTGACTGAAAAATATACTGACGGATGTTTTGGTTGAGTCATTTGGGTTATTCATTGAAGTAGTTCTTTCACTTTTAGAACCGTGCTTTTTGGTTCTTGTAAAGCTAGTGTCGTAGACTCAGGCCAGTGGCACATATTTGATGAATACATCAATGCATCAGAAAAAGTAAAATAAAAACGGTCAATTCAATACTGAGACCAACTTTGTGATGGTTGTCACTGTTTGAGGTGAGCTCACGCCATGCTCATTGGATTTAGGAAAACTGCACCCATACATACAGTGTACAGCAGGGGTGTCCAAACTTTTTTTTAAAGAGGGCCAGATTTGACAATGTGAAGATGCCCGGGGGCCAATACTAACTTTTTACACCAATAAAAGTTACAATGTAACAATTTTATTTTCATTGTCACAATTATCTTTTAAATGACAATGTAACCAAATCTAAACCAATCAGGCGTGAACAAATCTACAAACCAGTTCTTCCTTTCACATCTGGAGTCAAATAACAGAATAAATTGTATGGAACACATTAAACTTGCATGAAGTTGATACAAATCTGAACCTCATGTTCATTTTAAACATGACTTGCTCTTCTCATTTTGTGTCACATCTACAGATATATAACAGCAGCAGTTATGTCGGTTCAAATGCTTCGTTATGTCAACCAAAAAAGCCAAATCTTTAGTCATACAGCATCTGACAATCCTAGCAGGCCATAAATAATATATTATAAAAATGAAGCTTCGGGCCCCATGAAATCTGATCGCGGGCCGTGATTGGCCCCCGGGCCGTACTTTGGACACCCCTGGTGTACAGTAACATTGCCACCTACTGGCCTTTTTTAGTATTGCTAGTTGTAAATACAAATACCTGACCGATGAGGAACACTGCTGTAACGATCATTAATATTAGCAGCATTATAATGATTTGAACAAGTTGGGACAACCCTTCAGTTAACTACCCATCAAGTAGCCAGTAGTAGTAATGATGGTTCCTCTACATACATTTAACACATTACAACGTAGGCTATGCGTTACAGCATTACCATACAGTTGGTTTTCCCCTCCGCCCAAAGTTGACATCAGGTGTTCACCCCTGACGTAGGCCCACCATTTCAGAAAACAAAAAACAAACTACATTTCTCCATCCTTACTTCTCAAGCCGACGTCGTCTTCGGTGCCTTCAAGTGCGGCAGAAGAGACTGAAAACAACACAGTTTCACACATTAGGTCGTCAGGCCAACACTGCCGAGTGTATGAATCACTGGCAGACACGTGAAGACACACAGAGCTTGCATGGTCTTCATATACTTAGAGATACTTCACCTTCGGTCATCCGAAGCGCCACGACGACGCACGCAATTCCTACCCACTGCATGGCCATAGCACTGGGTTTGTGGACCGCCACGAAATGAAGCCAACAATACAGTTACTGCACAGCTTCACACTTGTTGTTCCGCTAACTTTATACTCTTCCGCTGCCTGTGGTCACACGTGTTACGCATCAGCTCTGATTGCCAGCTGTGATCACCTGACTTGAATCATTGATTGAATGTTTCTCTAATATATGTTGTCCGTTTAACTGTCTTTTGTTGGTGTCACAACTCAGTATATCAGAAGAGGTATATATATATATATATATATATATATATATATATATATATATATATATATATATATATATATATTA
>JAOPHQ010001011.1:0-2500 GCA_030340625.1 Merluccius polli
ATTCACGTTGGGACAGAGCCAGGGACGGACTGGCCATTGGGCATACCGGGCAAATTCCCGGTGGGCCGATGCGCATTTGGGCCGGTCAAGATCTTTTCTGTCAACAATCGCGCAGCACCCCCCCCCCCCCCCCCCCTCCCCATCAAATCATTAAATGACTAAATACAAATTACATGATTTAATGACACAAGTTGGCAGTGCCTTGAATTCACGTTGGGACAGAGCCATTGTGGGAGATGGAAAAGACTGGCCTGACATCATTCTGAAATGTTTAATTTCCAATGCATAACCAGATACAGTGCTGTATAACCAAAAACATACCAAACTCATAACACAGGACTTACTGTATAATATCAGCCAACCGTTTAATGTGCTGATCTTGTGATATGATGCCTTAATGATATTATAACAAAACATACCTGACACATGACAGTTGTTCTCGCTTCACCTGAATTTGTTTTATTTGCATGGATCCTGCTTGTGGTGGTTGAGTTTTCCGGGTCATATTTTGTTTCCTTATGTGGCTTTCTACCGGTCTGTTTGGTTTTCTCCCTCCTTAAAACACTACACGTAAGATTGAATGGAGATATACACCGATGCCCTGGAGGTTTGGTGTGTGTGTGTGTGTGTGTGTGTGTGTGTGTGTGTGTGTGTGTGTGTGTGCAGTGCATGTGTGTTTATGGTCTCCAGCCCCCTGACCGATCCTGACCCCGGTATGTTACGTGCGTTAGGACAATCTGTACACAAACACAGACTATAGACAGAGTATAGGATCATAAGATCATAAGGTGTCTGCACCACTGACTGTATGCCTGAATGGTTTTCTGTTGCACAAAGAAGCACAAAGTGTTTCCATCTCCATCTGACCTGAACCACTCCAGCAGTCTGAGAGAAGTGATGTGAGCTTGTGTTTTTTCTAGATGCAAAAAGAGGGGGAATAAGAAAATTGTTATTTAAGAAGATGGAATGCAGAAAATAAGCAGCTGTGACTGTTTTCAGCGCTGGCCATGTTTGTTTTTTAGTCTTTCTTCACATGTGTGATGCACAAGTGAAAAGCTATCGAAGCGATATTGAGATGCTGTAGCATCTGAAACAAGGCCGTATATTTGACCAAGAGAGACTAATGCCTTTAACCAATCAATGGTCTACAATCTTTCTTAACCCTTCCAAGGCCGCCCAGTTGCTATGCCTGGTACCTATAGTCTAGACCAGAGCCAGTCATGGGACTCGGTTGGAATGGTTCAGTGGAACAATGTGGGGATCTCAGGGTCCGGCAGGGTTGAAAACGCCGCCGCCACAGACGGAGCCGACTGATAAATGTACCACGATGTGTGAAGTGATCCCCCTCATGGCAACCCTTCGGTGACCCGTCGGTGACCCTGCTCTACACGACAGTTCTGAGTTTTGGCGCATGCTGCACCCTGGGTCGGTCCGTAGCGTGCTATCTGACCTTTGGCCTGTGCTACGGTGTGTATGTGTATGTGTGTGTGTGTGTGTGTGTTTGTAGTGACCTGTCCTCCTCGGTGCTCCTCACACTTCAAGGGGAGGTGTTGGTGGGAGTAGGAGGAGGGGGGAGGTGTCGCCTCCTACCACACTGACACCTCCACACTTCACCTCTAGGAGGCTGGGTTTGTGTGTGTGCGTGTATGTGTGTGTGTGTGTGTGTGTGTGTGTGTGTGTGTGTGTGTGTGTGTGTGTGTGTGTATGTGTGTGTGTGTGTGTTCGTGTGTGGAAAGAGTTTTGCTCTTGCTGTAATAATCACTAAATAACAATGGTAGTGAGCAGCGGTCATGACAGGCCCAAGATGAACAGCTCATAAACAGTAGAACAGCCCAGTTGCTTTGTAGTTGTGACCATAACACCGTTGCTTCTAGCAGAAATGCACACTAGCTAACGGCAGACCCGGGGGCTGCGCTTGTTCGTTGCTAGGTGACTAGGGGGAACCCACTCTAAAGGGGCTCTTGTGCACAACGCCGTGTAAGCCGAGCGCTAACGAGCGGCGCCGTGGTCTCATCAGGGAAACATGGGTAACACAGCGGGACGGACCTTGCCGGGGCGAGGTCGATGCCGAGAGGGCTGGCATCATCACCTTCGCCGAGGCTAACTGATCGTTTGGGGAGGGATGGCCCTTGATGCTTCCTGGCGGGAGAAAACACAACCCTTAAAGGTGCAGTGTGTTGGATTTAGTGGCATCTAGCGGTGAGCTGAAGCAGACTGCAACCAACTGAATAAAAAATGTAAAACGCGTCCTCTCTAGAGCCGTTTGTCCGCTCTGGGCTACTGTAGCAAAATGGCCATGGAAGAAGACCCGCTCTCTTCTTTAACTTAGTTAAAGGGCTCATTCTAAGGTAACTTACTTAATGGGATTAATTCAAACTTGAATGAATATTATATTCCATCTCTGCCATATCCGTTCTGCTCGATGCCACTATGCTACACACTGGACCTTTAAAGACAAGGAGAAAGGTTTTTCAGACCGCTTGGTACTTCAGTGGTGACG